>BQNB010022424.1:0-47026 GCA_026074375.1 Tanacetum coccineum | reverse complement strand
GTGTTCAAATGGTGGGTTGGCTGGTCGCACATTTGATGATGATTCTTGAGAACTTGGTTCATAAGTAAGAATATCAAGAAAGTGATCATTATCAAACTGTACAGGTTCATTTTCATTGAACTATTCTTCAACACTATAATGAATAATCGAGGATTGTGTTTCCTGAGTTGGTGAGGTATACGCAAAGGATTCATCTTGATCAATGGAAGTTGATGAAGGTGTACTAATCAGATCAGCAGGTCTTGGAGCAGCAGCTGCAGGAACTAGAGAAACAACACTCTGTGGAGGATTAAAGTACTCATCGATCATTGGTTGGAACAAAATATCCTAGTCGTTCTTTATTGGTGGAACATAAGGTGTTGGAGAAGATGGGTTTTGCATGAGTTTTGAACTGATTGTTCAAGGAGTCAAAAGTTGAAGCTCGGGTCCTGAACCGAATTGTTCAGAAGCCATTGCTGTCAGCTCATCAAATTCAACATGCATAGTTTCCATGATCAAACGGGTCTGCATGTTATAGATTCGGCAAGCCTTCTTTGTGGGAGCGTATTCGACGAAGATTCCACTATCAGCTTTTGGTTTTAACTTACCCAGATCTTCATAGCCATTAGCTGGGTAGGATAATGCACCAAAGACATGAAAATAAGTTAAGTCATGTTTCTTGTCATGAAGAAGTTCATAAGGTGTATTGTTTTGACGCTTTCGAATTAAAGATCAGTTTTGGGTATAACAAGCTGTCGCGACTGCCTCTGCCCATAGAAATAAAGGAGCCTTAGAAAATATAAACATCGTACGTGTAGCTTCCACTAAAGTACGGTTTCGTCTTTCGACAACGTCGTTCTGTTGTGGAGTGCGTGCAACTGAAGTTTGTTGTGAGATTATGACATCTTCAAAGTAGCCCTTCAGGGTCTAATTAACAAACTATGTTCCAGTATCTATTCTATTATTATGGACTGTTTCATTTAGACAAACTTGAATCATCTTTAGAAATTTAATCACGAACTCCAGAGTTTCATCCTTTGATCCTAAAAACTTAACCCAAGTGAACCGAGAATAATCATCAACAATAACCAATATATATTTCTTCTCATTGATACTTTCAATTCTCATTGGACTGTAAAGATCCATGTGCAATAGATACAGATTTTCTTGAATGAAGTCTTGGGTTCAACGGAAGTGAGGAAGGCATCAAAGAAACACCACATGGCATCATATTGTAACTGTTTTCGTGTTGAGACAGGTCGATAAGATTGCCGATCACATTTTCCAACGGATGGATCTTTTTCCATTTACTGATGTGTTCAAATGGTGGGTTGGCTGGTCGCACATTTGATGATGATTCTTGAGAACTTGGTTCATAAGTAAGAATATCAAGAAAGGGATCATTACCAAACTGTACAGGTTCATTTTCATTGAACTATTCTTCAACACTATAATGAATAATCGAGGATTGTGTTTCTTGAGTTGGTGAGGTACATGCAGAGGATTCATCTTGATCAACGGAAGTTGATGAAGGTGTACTGATCAGATCAACATGTCTTGGAGCAGCAGCTGCAGGAACTAGAGAAACAACACTCTGTGGAGGATTAAAGTACTCATCGATCATTGGTTGGAACAAAATATCCCAGTCGTTCTTTGTTGGTGGAACATAAGGTGTTAGAGAAGATGGGTTTTGCATGAGTTTTGAACTGATTGTTCAAGGAGTCAAAAGTTGAAGCTCGGGTCCTGAACCGAATTGTTCAGAAGCCATTGCTGTCAGCTCATCAAATTCAACATGCATAGTTTCCATGATCAAACGGGTCTGCTTGTTATAGATTCGGCAAGCCTTCTTTGTGGGAGCGTATTCGACGAAGATTCCACTATCAGCTTTTGGTTTCAACTTACCCAGATCTTCACAGCCATTAGCTGGGTAGCATAATGCACCAAAGACATGAAAATAAGTTAAGTCAGGTTTCTTGTCATGAAGAAGTTAATAAGGTGTATTGTTTTGACGCTTTCGAATTAAAGATCGGTTTTGGGTATAACAAGCTGTCGCGACTGCCTCTGCCCATAGAAATAACGGAGCCTTAGAAAATATAAACATCGTACGTGTAGCTTCCACTAAAGTACGGTTTCGTCTTTCGACAACGTCGTTCTGTTGTGGAGTGCGTGCAACTGAAGTTTGGTGTGAGATTATGACATCTTCAAAGTAGCCCTTCAGGGTCTAATTAACAAACTATGTTCCAGTATCTATTCTATTATTATGGACTGTTTCATTTAGACAAACTTGAATCATCTTTAGAAATTTAATCACGAACTCTAGAGTTTCATCCTTTGATCCTAAAAACTTAACCCAAGTGAACCGAGAATAATCATCAACAATAACCAATATATATTTCTTCCCATTGATACTTTCAATTCTCATTGGACTGTAAAGATCCATGTGCAATAGATACAGATTTTCTTGAATGAAGTCTTGGGTTCAATGGAAGTGAGGAAGGCATCAAAGAAACACCACATGGCATCATATTGTAACTGTTTTCGTGTTGAGACAGGTCGATAAGATGGCCGATTACATTTTCCAACGGATGGATCTTTGTCCATTTATTGATGTGTTCAAATGGTGGGTTGGCTGGTCGCACATTTGATGATGATTCTTGAGAACTTGGTTCATAAGTAAGAATATCAAGAAAGGGATCATTATCAAACTGTACAGGTTCATTTTCATTGAACTATTCTTCAACACTATAATGAATAACCGAGGATTGTATTTCCTGAGTTGGTGAGGTACATGCAGAGGATTCATCTTGATCAATGGAAGTTGATGAAGGTGTACTAATCAGATCAGCAAGTCTTGGAGCAGCAGCTGCAGGAACTAGAGAAACAAAACTCTGTGGAGGATTAAAGTACTCATCGATCATTGGTTGGAACAAAATATCCCAGGCGTTCTTTGTTAGTGGAACATAAGGTGTTGGAGAAGATAGGTTTTGCATGAGTTTTGAACTGATTGTTCAAGGAGTCAAAAGTTGAAGCTCGGGTCCTGAACCGAATTGTTCAGAATCCATTGCTGTCAGCTCATCAAATTCAACATGCATAGTTTCCATGATCAAACGGGTCTGCTTGTTATAGATTCAGCAAGCCTTCTTTGTAGGAGCGTATTAGACAAAGATTCCAATATCAGCTTTTGGTTTCAACTTACCCAGATCTTCACTGCCATTAGCTGGGTAGCATAATGCACCAAAGACATGAAAATAAGTTAAGTCAGGTTTCTTGTCATGAAGAAGTTCATAAGGTGTATTGTTTTGACGCTTTCGAATTAAAGATCGGTTTTGGGTATAACAAGCTGTCACGACTGCCTCTGCCCATAGAAATAATGGAGCCTTAGAAAATATAAACATCGTATGTGTAGCTTCCACTAAAGTACGGTTTATTCTTTCGACAACGTCGTTCTGTTGTGGAGTGCGTGCAACTAAAGTTTGGTGTGAGATTTTGACATCTTCAAAGTAGCCCTTTAGGGTCTAATTAATAAACTATGTTCCAGTATCTATTCTATTATTATGGACTGTTTCATTTAGACAAACTTAAATCATCTTTAGAAATTTAATCACGAACTCCGGAGTTTCATCCTTTGATCCTTAAAACTTAACCCAAGTGAACCGAGAATAATCATCAACAATAACCAATATATATTTCTTCCCATTGATACTTTCAATTCTCATTGGACTGCAAAATAGATACAGATTTTCTTGAATGAAGTCTTTAGATTTGGGTTTATGGGTATGTTTCTTGCTTTTTCCTAAAGAGCAGGCAGAACACAAGTGATCTTTTTAATACTTTGCTTTGGGAAGCCCTCTGACAAGACCTTGTTTGGCAAGATCATTAGTATAACCAAAGTTTAGATGAGACAACCTTCTATGCCATAACCAAGACTTAGTCTTTGAAGCTTTAGACAAGAGACAAATTGGAGAGGATTGCATCATGTATTCCAGTGACAAAGTGTACAAATTTTTTCCCCTTGACCCCTTAAGTAATCTACACCTTCCAAGTCACGAACATAGCAGGTGTGTTTTCGAAATGCTACTTCGAGATCAGAGTCACATAATTAACCTAGTGAAAATAAGTTATGTCCTAATCCTTCCATATAATAAACCCGAGAAATCATGACATTTCCTATCTGATAATCCCCATAGCCTATTATTGCTGCCACATGATCATTCCTAAATTTAACAATACCCATGAATTACTAACAATGTTGATGAGCTGAGAGCGCTACTCGGTCATATGCTTGGAGCAGCCCGAGTCCAAGTACCAGAGGATGATTTGGACGACCTGCAATGGACACGAGAAGAAGATAGATAATTTGAAACAGTGGATCCCCAATTTTTATTGGGTTCCTAATTGTTAGAAGGCCTAGGTCCTAAGATGCTAGGTTTACTGCTCAAACTTACAGATTTTGAAAGTTTGGTTCTCCTACGGTATACCTTAATTTCTGGATTTGATATAATTACGGGTGTTTGACTGGTTTCCTTAGAAGGCACTATTAGAGTGGAAGTGATTCTAGTCATAGGGCACTTTGTTCCATCTATAATGAAAGTCTGTCCTATAGATAGCCACCAATATCCAACACTAGTAAATACTTTACTAGTTGGTTTCCAATTCTTCTTTTTCTTTCTCTTAGCAGACCTAAATTTTACTAGCTCATTCACATTATTCAGATAATCAACAACACATAAATCATGAATAGCATCAAACATACATTCATTACATGTAGAACAAACAAGCTCAGAATTCACATTTAATACATAGTGCATAACATTTGCATTACAGACAGGTTCAAAAATACGATTCTTTTTATTGAAACTAGATCTAACGCTCCTAAGGTGATCTTCTACTTTATTCTTCTTGTTGCTACTGGTTGGTCGTGAGATCCTATTTTTCTTTGTATTGTCTGGAGGCTTTGATTCGCTAGCACTAGTAGAACTGATTACTCCTGTAGAAGGCAACAAAGGTTTGTTAGAATCCTTAGTTTTGCAAGAGTCTACCTGTTTTTATGTTTTATGTGATGATGTACTAGGTTTTCCAAACATAACTCTTCTGTTGTTTATTGGTGTAACTGCAATAAGCTTCTCACTTTGTTTGCTTGAACTAGGGCATGTAGCACTAACATAAATAAGCAACTCCTGAATTTGTGTAACATACCGACAGGCAGTCTAAGTTACTATCTAAAGGCCTTAATGCTCTAGCTTACTCAACTATCTCACGGAGTGTGTCAGCATTTTTTGTGTGTTTTTTAGTTAGTCTACATGTGCTTCCCTATTTTTCAATAGTTTAGGAGAGTTCTAAATCTAACTTGTACATCCCTAGGGCCATTACTTTGGATATATTCTCAGATTTATCACCCTCAGACACACTTTTTCCTTTTAAAGTAGCAATGTGGTCCTTCAATTTTTTGATTGAGTTGTTTTTTCGCTTCTAACTAAGCTTTCAAATCATTTATTTTAAACAATTCTAGAAATTTAGGAACATTCTGATTGTTACATGGTTGGTTATTCTGAAAACATTCTTTGTATTGTTGCATTTTGATTTCAACAGAAATACATCGTACATCGGTTTTCCATTCTCTTGCTGTCATTGTTTTGAAAGGTTCATTATAAATGCAGTGTGTTTTCAACATATTTATTCTTTTTGAAAGCTCAGCTGAAGTTCGAATTCGACAGTTATCATCTAAATAACTCTTTTCCATGTTACAATGATTAGCAATGGTAGCAAGAGTATTTACAGCAATATGCATAAGATCTTGAGAAATGATTAGTTCTAACAATCTATCATTTTCCTTTTTCAACAGCTCTGCTTCAAGATTATCATATTCAACACTATTATTATTTGCAGGCGACACATTTTTTGATTCAACATCAGCATGCATTACAATACTCATAACATCTTGACAAATAATATGCTCCAAGAGACGATCATTTTCAATGATCAATTATTTCTTCTCTATCTCAAAATACTTCATATCTACAGAACATTTAGCTACTTCGGTTTCCATTTGATTAAAAACCTCTTTTATTTCAGTAAGTTCTTTGAAAATACCTTGGTCAAACATATAATGATACTCTTTTAAGGTTTTAGAAAAAGGTTTGACATCTTTTTCAAAAGCTTTCCGAATGTGTTCAAATCCCCAAGTTCCCTCATTTTGACCAGTTACTTTGGTACAGACAGTTATGACTTCGTCAAATTAATTAACATGAATTCTCATTTTATTAAAACTATCTTTGACCAAGCTAATTGGAGGAAGTTCACGAGGAATTTCCTTTAGAACTGGTTCAGGTTGAACCGGTGGTGTTTCAGAAACGAGTTTTGAATTAGGTAGCCAAAATGTTTGTTTCATGGAAAGTTGTTTTTGAGGCACAAAATGCTTAACAAAATCTCAGACAGTTTATTCAATGCAGCATAATCAATGGGTGCAATATTAACTTTCTTATCTTTTGCAATTGGATCATTTCATTTAGCATGCATCTTTAACCTACTTTCTTCAGCCAATTATAATGTTTCTTCAGTATCAATCACAGACAATGCATCATGATGCTTAACAATTATACGACCACAATATAATGTAGGTACTTTTCATTGAGCTTGAGTCAGATACAAAGGGTTTTGATAACCAAGTGCTGTTTTGTGACTTTCATCGTAAAAAGCTTAAGGTTTTGTTAACATATGCATCGTTTGCGTTGATTGAGCCATTTTTTAAACCATATTGTCTAAAGCTTTCTTTTTCTTTTCTAATTCAATGATCTCTTGGAGGAATTTATCCTCTTTTGCCTTAGATTTCATTTTTAAAACATCAACCATTGTTGACAAAGTCTTATGACTTTCAATGGTTGCATTGAGTTGCAGTGTTAATGAGTGAATTTGGTTTTTAAAATCCGCAACCTTTGCAATTTTGTCAACAATTACCTTTCGCAATTGACCATCAATATACTTTTCTCTATCATTTAAATCAAATTTATGTCTTTCTTCAAAAAGGTTGATTTGTTCTTTATATCTTTCAAGCTCAACAGTTAATGACTCATTTACAGTTTTATTCACCTTATCTACGTCATTACATTTAGCTACTTGATTAGACATCTCTTTAGTCACAGACATAAGTGCATCTTGTTATGAAAAAGAAGAAGTATTTTGAACAACAACATTTTTAGTTTCTTTTAGATATTGTTCATATGAAAGAATATTACTTTCAGTTGTTAGGTCAATATATGTATCATTATCAAAAATTGGTTGTTCATAATACTGCATCTCTTGCACACTTTGATCAATCACTTGATTATCTAGATAAGTGTCATGAGTTGGTACCTTTGAGAGAATGTCTAAATCATAAGCAGAAAGCTTAGCCATAAGAATAGCACTTTAAGATAAAGCTTTATCACAGTCAGAGTCAAATGCATCAAGGTCGTTGATAACGCCTAAATTATACATGTTTTAGGTGGCGTTATTTATTCATATTTTATCATTTCTCATGAACTTTCGATACTTAATAGCATGAAATAATTGCAGGTTCACTTGAAGACATCTCGAACTCTAAATCAAACAAAGATCAAATACTTATACACTGCGGAAATCAAGATACAAGAAAAAGATAAAGTCTCAAGCTAAAAAGTGTAATTGTGAGCCGCATTTACCAATTGTACGCCGCACTTCCCCTCAAAGTCAAAGGAATTAAAGACTAAGTCAAAATAGTGCATTAACTCCCTCAGTACGCCGCACATACAAGATTGTGCGCCGCACTTCCTATCTGTTTACGAAGAATAAATGAAGTCATAAATACTATTGCATTAACACCCTAAGTATGCCGCACAAATACTTTTGTGCGCCGCACTTCTTCAATAAACATTACATTCCCTTCGCATTTAATCACCAAGTACGTCGCACAATATATCTTGTGCGCCGCACTTCTACCCTGAAATCAGCCTATAAATAGAGCCAAATTCTTACACATTTCATATCAACTCATACATATAACAATCTCATCCAACCCTTCTCCAATCATTTCCCAAGCATAAACACCACCCTTTTTCAAGAATCATAGATCAAACAACCAAGAACGAAGAAAAACATCATCCTAGTTTAGAATGAAGTTTCTTATCGAATCAAGTTATGTTATGAACTCTTTAGCCATAAGAGGTTAAATCTCTCAAGACTACTCGGTGAAGTTATGATAATGAATAAGTGTTTGGTATGATCATGATCTCTTTAATCTCAAGCTTATGTTTCACCCCTATTATATCTTATCTTGTTAGTTTTTCTTATTAACTTAGATTATATAATCATATCGGTATAGGTCGAAAGACCCGTTTTGATCTATGTGGTTTTAAAGATTTGTCTATGATCTTTATCCTTTGTGTTGAGAAATTCACTTCCGTAAATTGATAAACAAAATAAGCTTTGATATAACAAGTTATCTGGATCATTTGAGTGACACATCTGGTTTAGCCTACTAAATATACGTCTTGAGTTAATTAAGTTAATTTGTGAAAATGTTTTCTGACGAGAAATCCTTTAATAAGTTAGGGTTCCATCTTTGAGGTCTTAATTATTACCACTACTTATAAATTATTTTCAACTATTGATGAGGTGTCATTTTATACATTTTTCCAGGGTCGTTAAACCCCCAAAATCATGCATTTATGCCCAAAATAGGTACTTAATCGTTCCTTTTTAGGTATTTCTCATTTGGAAGGCATTTGGATGAATTACACGTGACTTGGGCTCATTTGGAGAAGAAACGGATAAGATTACGAACCAACACTATAACGCCTCGTGTTTTAGGGTCATTTACGTTGTCAATAAATTCACTATGTATTTTTAGTATTGTACACGTTTGCTTTAAATCGTAATCATTAAGTTAAATCGCGTAAGCTAAAAATGATCATTCAATGTAAACGGGCATCAAACAATTAAATGTTTACATCAAACAAGTGTTAAGTAATTATTTTGATGATAATTATTAACTTTGTCCATTTTTATTTTTGTTGGTTACGTAAATTGGCTATGTTTCGCGATAAAATACGTTTAGGCATACCCGAAACCACCAAAACTTTTCTACGCTTCAACAAATACCCACTTTTATACCTAATAATCAAAAATCGCAAAAATATATCATACATATACACATAAAATTGGATATGTATTGATAGATACAAAAATATCTAGTTTGAAAACACTTCTTCATGTTTTCATGGGATATTCTCAACTATTAGGGAATATCTACCCATTTTCTTAATTCCTTGACCAAAGACAAAGACCAAAGACCTCCTTAATACCCTCCTTGTGCTCTTTGACTAGTCCTATGGTCTTATAAGTCACATACACTAGTAAGTAACATACACACTCTTGTAACACTTAGCAAAAATCAAACAATCTCTCCCTTTTGCTCTTCCTTAACCCACGACAAACAAACACCCATATATAAATCCATACAAAAATTTTCTACAACAATTACACACATACCTACATCATATCTAAGATGTCTTAAGTTGTTTGCAAGGCTTGGTTAAGCATTTACAAGTATTAAAGCAAGTATTGCAAGATTAGGGTTTCTATTGGAATTAGGGTTTTCTAAGCTTGTAAGCTTTGGTTTTATATCTAAACAAGGGTTTAGATATTGTGGTCTACCATATTACATCATCATAAGGTTATCTAAAATCCCTTAACTTTCATTTTTCATGATTTTATGTGTATATGAGTTCTATGTAGCAAAATCACCATTAGGATACTTTTAAACATGTAAAAGGGATTTTTACTTGTGATCATTGTTTTGTACACTTTTACATATGTTATGTTGTTGGTAATATCATGTTAAAATGGATATATAAGTATTATACCATGTTGGTTTAAGTTTAAAAAGTGTATATACAAATTAGGGTTTTTAAAGTTTACTTAATAAGTTACAAGTAATAGTGTTGTAAATGACTTGTTAAGAACTTGTGATCTTGAACATTTGGACAAATGATGGACCTATGGACACTAATATATGTAAGACATATGATATATTTGGTTATAAAAGGCTTGTGGTAAATTACTAAGTTGAAAAGTATATAAAACAACTTATATAAACAAGTATACGCATTGATTTCAAAGGGGCTGTTTTAGTTCGTGTATGGTGACAACCACATCATATTCTATAAAAATAGTACATCTCATGACAATTCCAAATATGTAAAGAACTCGAAAAACCTCCTTATAAAGAAAAAGATACGGCAAATATACGTTTTACGTTAATATCGGGTTTATAAAAGTAAATTTTATAAAAACAAGTTAACAAATACTTCTGATATAAGAGGTTTAGTATTTTTAACAGATTGTACAAATTTTTAGGATTCTAAAACAATTCGGATCATAATTTTTGGATCAATATAAAACTATTTTTATAAAAGTTAATGTTCACACCAGTAAATAACATTTTGAAAACACCATTAATATGATAGAACTTTTAATAACAAAGACGTGCTCGAAAGAATCACTAAAAACGGAGCTAAAACGAGTAAAATACGACATTTACGGGTTTTACAATAACTAAATCTATAAAACTAATTTTATAAACTGTTATGAACAGTAAAATTATACGACTCAAATAAGGGGCTAGACCATCTCATATCACGTTTTCACACTTCTGTATTGAGCTAGCCCTAAAGGCGTCCAACATCTCTGACGAAAGTCTGATCTATCTCACTAAACCAACACAAGTTCCACACAAAACAGCTTCTTTGACAAACTACAATCTCTGGCAGATTATGATAACGGTACATATCTACAAATACACAGATCCTCATTCACACAACAAGATCTTACCTGAGTGTGGTACGCATAGTCGCACCGACAATCCGCTAATATACACGACACATGTTGCGGCTCTGGGAGCGTAGGAGCTAGAGGGTCTCTCGCATCGACGAGTGGCATAACCAACAAGTGAGGTAGGACTCTGGACTATAGCAAGAGTCTTCATCGCAGTCATTATCGAGTACAGCCGCTTCTTATGTATCCAGTAACAGGAGGACGATCTTTCTCTACGATACAACACTCACACGTACTGGGGATAGCAGTACTTTTTATGTGTGATGGTATATCTACGAACAACCGTCAAGAGAAGTTATTTAGCTGTTATACAAACGTGATGCGACAGGTGAGATCTACTAAAGCACACGCTGGCTCGTTTGACCAGACATTTCGTCAGAATATTAGGTGAGTGTAAGAAGAAATATACACATTATCGGTTTTACGAAAACTAATCACTATAATAATAACTGATAAATGGGGTGAATAGGTTATAAGTTAGTGTTCACAAAATATAATAGATTATAAATAAGGCGGTGGGGGCGCTAATACAATTGACTAATAGTTAGCATGTACACAAGATTAACAGTACAACTTGTCTGCGTGCAGGATCAGCGGAGGGTAGCATTGCATGTAGAGTGTAACGAGAAAGCAGGTGACACATGAACTGATGACAATATAGTTACATGATGACATTGTACGATCTCACTAACGAGGCGAACATGAGAGTGTGGCGACTCTTTCTGAGCTATAACCATGCGAATCGTCACATTGTACGGTATCTGGAGAGGTATAATTTTACTCAAACATGAGATACACTCTCGCTCGTTCAGAAATCTGATTATAGTGTGAAGGTGCATGAGCACAGTGTACTAGTATGTTCTATATGATTCATAAGTGGTGGACGCGTGAGATGATAATGTCAGACAAACACCACAGAGCGCGAGCACACAGATCGGCGTACGCGGGATTATCAATCTATAATGATAGTGTCATGTCAAAATGTGCACAGTAGAGGGGGTTATCTCTATGTGAGCTAGCGCTCGGGCGATCACACTATCTAGTATGAGTGAGGTGATATTGCGAGCCCGTTCATCTGCCATCATAGAGTGAGATGTTCTCAGTACCCCCTTTACTTTTAGCCAATCGTTTTTCAATTTTTATCGGGGGATTCGTCAACTGGGACAAGACTGTGTCGTGCGGGTGTAACTGAGAAATCATTATGTCTTTATTTCTATTAAGAAAGTGATCAACAACACGTTGAGCATCACAGTCAGTTTGTTTAGAGATAGAGTTATTATAGTAGGGACACACACGGAGCACATCGGAGAACACATATCTGTACATTGATAACTATATTACGACCTTGGTGAGAGAATCACATATCTACATAAGTGTAAGGCAACATAGAGTTTCGATGGTTCTAAGAGGACAGAGGAGGAGGAGTAGTTTCTGATTATGTGGCTGACACATGGGTTGGTATACTCTTTACTTAGACCACATCGAGAGTGGGTGTTGGACGTTACACACTATATAGCGTATAGATAGTTGCATCACAAAATTTATTTAGTCTATAACATGGAGATAGTTGGCGTGCGTGATGTTACTGGGGGATAGAGATAGGGCTTTGGATGGTATTAACACTCTATAGTGGCTATGCTGATTGGAGGGCATTAAATGTACATTACTTATATTGTTTTAATAGATGTCAGACTAGCTTCGTTTATGAGAAGTAAGGAAACATATATGGCATTTTGTGTTAATTTATCACAGGGAAATCTTCGGTCTCCGGATTTATACATATATAAACCTATGATTTCACCATCTTTAATGTTGACCGTTTTAAGCATTGTTTTTTCTCTTGGTTAATAATTGTAACAAGAAACAAGATACATGGTGGTCCCCGCCATTGTGGAGCCATTTTCTTTTTTCTATAAAGATTATACGTGGTCACATTTTGGGATATTTTGTCATGTAGAAAAAATGCTTTGATCTGTTGCATTTTAAGAATGAGACAAGGTTAAGAGAGCCGGTGAGCTTTGGAACTATAATTTATTAAATCCAATGTATCATTTCAAAACGAAACGATTTAGTGGATCGTGTCAATTCCATGTCGTGTTCAATGTTTTATATATGAGTACGGCTCCGGGATTCTTATTCCCGCTGCTACCCAGTTTAGGGGTGTTACATGATTTGGGTAATCAGAGCCAAGGTCATAGTGAACCAGGTCAAATGTTTGCTGACTATAAATCGTTGCAACATATGCATTCTTATAAAAGGGTTTTTCACGAGACATAAGTACACTAGGTGTGCAATTAGTTGGTTTATACTAGAGCATTCATAGTTGAATATGTGTTTATATTATACTACGTATATACCATACCTAGTCTTATATAATATAGTTATATAAGTTATATTGCTTGTGTACCCAGCATTATGTCGTCTGATTCCGCGTTACCATACTTCCGTACCCTCTGAGGCCACGTTCATATGGAGTATCCCGTCTGAGGAACCTTTACGAGGAGGCCTGCCCGACAGTTTTTGGAGCAGCACCACGTCCTTCAAGTAACACCTGATCCCTTGGAGCGAGAGATCAGGTACCATGTACATTCTTGAAGGGGGCCTGAGCACTCCTATAGGATTTAGTGTCACATGAGGATAGCAACCTATAAGGCATACATTAATGAGGTCTTGCTTCTGCACCTCATAACTCCGCCACGTAAACCACTACCACCATTCTACCTCACTGACTTATCCACCATCCCACATAATAGGAGCAGCCATGGCTCAGAGGAGAGCTGCAGCACCATCTACCTATCATTCACTACTTCCAGCAGGGATGCCATGATTGTTACCTATACCATTACCCGCACCATCTGCTAGCCGCATAGCTGACATTACTCCGAGGCAGACAATTGCCCGCATCAAGGAAATACTACTTACTGCTTGCTCCCGACACCTAGGTTTGGTGTTGGGAGAGTTCTGCGTGCTTGCTATGCAAGCTGCTGCTAGACAGCCCAGGATCTACTTCTACTATGTGGCCGGCCACGCAGGGGCGATCACAGTTGTAGACATTGGTGGTGGGGTGTCCGAGGTTTCGAGATTAAACTGAGAGGATTACAGACTAAATGGCAGCCGGTTTTTAAGAGGAGTGGTCAAAAACTTGAGGGTCTGTTAACCAGGCAGATGTTCACACAGGAGAGAGAGTTTGGAGTTGTTTTCACGACATCAGGAGGCCACAGGATCAACTTTGCCTGCTTGTGAGAGCTGAGATTGGATATTTAAGGAAGAGGCTTGCTTACAAGCAAGAAGAGCATCGAGAACCCGTCAAGCAAGCCTTGGCTAAGGTCCTGAGGCTTATATAGCGAGAAGGCAAACAGGAGCAGGAGACACTAAGGCAACGGGAATATCAAGAGTGTTAGAGACTCAGTCAGGCAGGCGTATCGCCACGAGTGGCAGCCGTCAGGATTGTCGCAGAATGCTCGTGCTATTGGACATTTCATCGTAACCATTGCTACCCAGCCATTTGCGGAGTAGCGGAAGTCACAACAGCATTGAACCAGAAATCATAACAAACCGGTTAGACTGAGCGAGCGAGCGTGAGGCAACACTGGTAGGTGGATAGTCCAAATGAGGTTAAACCTTTCTATCATAATTGTAGCTAATTATAATAGCCTTTCTATAAGTTTTTTATGGAGTTACTCCTACCTAACTCCTTTACTACTCCCACTCCCACTTTACGCCACTCTACTTAACTTACTGACAGACCCTCTAACATTTTACCTAATCTTGCCCAGCGAAAAGCCAACCTGTTATAATCTTTTTATTTTTCCTTTTACTTTCTGTTTGAGACTATCAAATACAGCCAACTAAAGTATACGGGTAACTCCTCTAAAACTCCCCGTCTATAATGGAGAGTGCTCTTCTAGGAAAGGTTTATTTTTCTCTTTAACCTAAGATCATAATAGAGAATCCATATTTTGTACACCAAAACAGCATCCAGTATGTTCTTCCAATTCCAAGATTATATATGAATTTATGGTGTCATTTGTTCATAAGAAATGGGGTCATAAAGTGTCCCGCATCCTATCGTGTTGGTTTTTTATATTTTAAAAATATCTTGTGTGATGTGAAATCCTATCTCCATCTAAATCCCTCAAATTCTCGCTTTCAGGTAATCTGTCCTTATTATCACTGAATTGGTGGTTTATTCCCCATCACCCAACCGATGTCTATCTGTCTATCACTCATACTTATTTCAATTGTGTCAATATTAGGCCTACCTAACACCTCGGGAGTGGTGGGGGGGGGGGTGGAGGGGGGGGGGGGGGATGCTGGTGGGGAGGGGGGGGGGGGGGGGGGGGGCATCCCCAATCATTAAGAGATTACTTAGAAATAATGCTCCCCTTGTCGGGATACCCCCAGATAGATAATCATAGTCGCAAAATCACTGCGTGTTTGCATACTTATCCGCATTCTATTATTTTAATAAAATTTATTATTGTGATATTAGGAAAGGGCGTAGGTGATACTATGTAAAGTAGCTCGTCACATACCGCTTATGAGATTTGAGTATATCAAAAATTATCAAAAATAAAAATCTACAAACATGGAAACAAAGGATCATAATTCTCGAACCTCCAATTATCAAACCTATTAATCTAAAAAAAAATCAAAAAACAAAATCTAAAAAAAAAAATATAATCCCAATCTAGACTATCTAATCCGCAATCTAAAAAAAACTAATCAATCAAAAACAACAAAATAAAAATCCTAACGGGTATTATAATTTCATTATCTATTCTTAATTCCATCTTAATATTTATTAATAATCAATATTAATACCATTTTACTACTGTTCACAATTTTCCTTCTAATTTACTGTATATAATATATATAATTTTCGTTCTTATATTTAATTTCTTATATTATTCTTTATTTCTTAATTTCTTAATGCTGTTGAAGAACAATAGGCACAAACAGCACACAAAGGCCAACAAAACAAAATACAACAAAAAAGCAAACGACTAAAGCACACACAAACCCACCCCCCCCGCTAACGGCAACCCCCCCAACCCTACAACCAAAACATCCCATTCCACTAACTACCAACCGCTCACACATAAGGCCCCCCCAAACAAACACCACGCACGCACCCCCACATCAAAAAGGCCCAAGGTTCCCCCCCTCCCAATCCCCAGGCTAGTCCAGACCAGCCCCCCCCCTAACTAACCCCAGGACTATACTAGCCAAACCTATAACACACTGTGTGTTCACAAACTACCCAACCGACATCTTATTGAACAGCCCCAACATTCTCACACGCGAGAGTGCCTAAAGCCTATCGCGGCTAAAAAGGAGCTCAATATTAATCGATCAAGTTAATCACGCCCGAACACAGACTACAGCATTTGAAAAACAAAGTAGCTTTATAACCAGAAGGAAAATGGCTCAGCTCAAGTCACAGCAACGGCACGTATGGTACAAGGATGCACCCCCACCCCATCCATGCCAGAACTACATTAATCAAACGGGGATTAAATTAATATCTTTAAAAAAAAATTAATATAAAATATTTATCCACTAAACCACTAAAACAATCCCCCCAACACAAACACCATCCACAACCACCACCAAGCCAATACTAAACCAAAACCCTTCCCCCACCAACCCCCCCATCCCCCCCACCCCCAATACCCCCCCCCGCACCCACCCCCACCCACCACCAACACCCGCCCTCCTGTGCCACCCCTATTATATAATTGGGGGACCCCCTCATCCTCTCACCAAGTAAACGTATAACACTCGAGAGGCCACAGAATGTTGTCCCGCGCTCCCCCACCCCACCCCACCACCCCACACCGTTCCCCTCAAAACCTCTCCCCCTGTCATCCCTCCATCAAGCAACACCCCCCCTCTAACCCCCCCCCCCCCTGACTACCCCCCCAACTTACCTCCCGGGGCACAATCCGAATGGGGAGTGGTAGTAGATCACCCGAACATCCCAGCGCTTCACCCCCCCCCTCCCACATAATGGTGTGTACCCCCATCCCTACAAAGCGTGCCACCCCACACCTGCCCCCCTTGCAACAACACCCCCCACCCCCCCACCGGCACACCAGTTATCCACAGTACCAGAACGGGCCTTCTCCCAACACAACAGCAGTAAGTTTTAACGTAAATAAGGAGATAAAAACCCATACACCCCAACCAAACTTCATCGCAAACGCGCATATAACCGAGCACAAAATCAACCCACCCCTCATGAGGGGTGTCCAACTCCTAGTGTGCAACTCCCTAGTGCACCAAACAAATCAGCCGGAAGAGGCTACTACTTACTGCTCCCACACCTAGGTTTGAGGTTGGGGAGAGTTCTGCTGCTGCTGCTGCTAGACAGCCAGGATCTACTATGGCCCGCAGGGTCGATCACAGTTTTGTAGACATTATGGATACCAGGGTTCGAGATACTGAGAGGAGGACTATGGCCGCCGTAGAGGTGGTCAACTTGAGGGTCAGTTACCAGGCAGATGTTCACAGGAGAGAGAGTTTGGAGTTTTATTCACGACATCAGGAGGCCCAGGATAAACGGGCTGCTGTGAGAGCTGAGATTGAGATATTTAGGAGAGAGGGGCTTGCTTACAAGCAAGAGAGCATCGAGACCCGTCAAGCCTTGGCTAGGTCTGAGGCTTACAGCAGGGCACTAGAGGCACGGATTAGAGTGTTAGAGACTCAGGCGTATCACCACGAGTGGCAGCGTCAGGATGCAGATGATCGTGCTATTGAGCATATCATGCGTACCCAGGCCTTGGAGGCTGGAGCACGCATTGACACCTTAGAGGACACTGGTAGTAGTGCCTAGGGTTACCTTTCTATCATATTGTAGCTATATTATATAGCCTGCTAAGTTTTTATGGGTTACTCCCAGCTAGCAGACTGTATAGATCTTTTATTTCTGTTTAGCTATCATGTATAGCCTACTAAGTATTACGGGGTAACTCCCAGCTAGTAAGGGCTCTAGGTTTATTTTTATCTTGTAACCTAGCAGTAGAGAATCATTTTGTACCAAACAGATCATGTATGTTTCCAGATTATATATGGAATGGATGTATTATGTCATGTCGATCTCGTGTTGGTTTTATATTTTACTGTGTGATGTGATCCCATTTTATTTATTGTTCATATGTCATGTCACGTTATGATTGTATCAAATCTAACGGGTATTATAATTTCTTATGCTTTGAAGAACAATGGCAACTGTTAATCAAGGGATAAGTGTCGAGGAAATTAAGCAGATTGTAGCCCAGCGAGTGGCTAATGATATCGAGGCTATTGCTATTTACGAGTCAATAAACCAAACTAAACAGCATGAAAACAAAGTAGCAGGAAATGCTAGCAACAAAAGGAAGTGGGAAAGTGACCACAATGGAAGCTCTAACCAACAACACAAAGGGCATAAAGTGTTTTGGGCACACGCTGTTGGGCCAAACAACAAGAAATATGTTGGGTCCCTACCTCTATGCAACAAGTGCAAATGTCACCACAATGGACCGTGCACTGTAAAGTACGGGAATTAGAAGAAAAAGTATGTTGGAACCTTACCACTGTGCACAAAGTGCAATTACCATCATATGGGTCAGTGTGCACCCAAGTGCAACATATGCAAGAAGATTGGCCATCTAGCCCGGAATTATAGAACACCTGCTTCTGCTGAGTATCAACGAACTCTCACCTGTTATGAGTGTGGAGGTCTAGGACACTACAAGAGGGATTACCCGGAGCTGAAGAATCAACCATGGAAACCAAGCTAGAAGTACGGAAGCACGTGGAGTGGTGCATGCCTTTGGAGGAGGAGAAACCAAACAAGACCTTAACAACATTGAGGATGAGATCGAAGCTTAAAAGAGAAAGTTGTCTCGCTTTACCTAGTAAACCCTAAGTTGGAACTATCTTAAACTTTATCTCCTTAAGAGTTCTCGTTGTGTTTCTCTTAAATTTCCGTTGTACGAATAACTTTAAATTATCTATCAAATTATCGTATTATGAAAATTTCGTCAATATTAACTTAGATTCCTTATTTACTCTTTCAAACTACTCTCACGAATATCATGAAATCATAACACTATTTTGACAAAAATTAGCAATGCATCGTTAATCCTCAATTAAACATGGCCTGATCAACTATGTATAATTCAGGAAAGTACTATGCCATGCTCAGAGTAGTCACTCTAAAAACTTCTTGTCAAGAAAACAATTTCCTACTTATATCATGTTCTGTGTGCGTATTCATAAAACGTGTTTACTCCAAGAAATCGAATTAGTAACCATAGCAACTAAGTAGACCTTCACTCCATCTTACTATAAAGTCGACATCATCTTATGACAAATCCTAAGCCGAAAGGCTGAGACACATCACTGGTCACCCTAGGACAATTCACTATCAAATTTGCTCGCCATTAGAGAATTTACTAAATCACCCTTTCAACATCGACTTAATGTCATAGAATTTGGCAGATTCAACATCATAATTAGTATGGATTAGTTGGCGAGATACCAGGCCATCATTGTTGTGACTAAAAGATCATTCGTGTTCTATTCGGAAACGAAAAGTTGATTATTCTTAGTAACAGAAGCAACCGCGCAAACTAGTCCCGACTGAACATTATCTTGTGCACTAAAGCACAGAAGCACATGCTAAAAGGATGTCAGACCTTTTTGGCACATGTTACTACAAAGGAGACTGAAGACAAGTTGAAGGAAAAATGACTTGAGGATGTACTGATAGTTCGAGATTTTCCTGAAGTATTTCCAAAGGACTTGCCGGGTCTCCCTCTGACTCGACAAGTGGAATTTCAAATCGATTAGATACCCGGTGCCACACCTATAGCACGGGTACCTTATCGATTGGCGCCTTCCGAAAGGAAAGAGTTGTTAGAGCAACTGAAAGAACTATCTGACAAGGGATTTATAAGACCTAGTTCCTCACCTTGGGGAGCTTCGGTCTTGTTTGTCAAGTAGAAGGATGGATCATTTCGGATGTACATCAACTATTGGGAATTAAACAATCTAACGGTGAAGAATTGTTATCCACTCCTAAGGATCGACGATATGTTTGATCAACTACAAGGATCCAATGTTTATTCTAAGATAGAACTACGATCAGGTCATCACCAGCTTTGAGTACTGGAAGGAGATATTCCGAAAATGGCATTCATAACTCGGTATGGTCAGTACTAGTTCCAAGTTATGCCAATTGGTTTGACGAACGCACTAGCGATATTTATGGATCTCATAAATTAGGTGTGCAAACCATACTTGGATAAGTTTGTGATCGCCTTTATTGACGATATATATTTATTTTTCAAAGAACAAGAAGGAACACGAAGAACATCTTAAGGCAATTCTAGAATTGCTTAAGAAGGAGGAATTGTATGCCAAATTTTCTAAGTGTAAATCCTGGATTTCTAAAGTACAGTTCCTCGGTCACGTGATTTGTAGTCAAGGCATTCACGTAGACCCCGCCAAGATCAAATCCATAAAAGATTAGGCATCTCCTAAGACATCGACAGAGATTCGTCAATTGTTAGGTCTTGCCGGTTATCACTGAAAATTCATCAAAGGATTTTTGAAGATTGCCAAACCAATGACCAAGCTCACTCAGAAGAAGGTCAAGTTTGAGTGGGGTGACAAACAAGAACTAGCGTTCCAATTGTTGAAGCAGAAGTTGTGTAGTGCACCAATTCTGGCTTTACCGGAAGGAAGCGAAGATTTTATCGTATACTGCGATGCTTCGATCAAAGGTTTGGGCGCTGTGTTGATGCAAAGAGAGAAGGTGATTGCTTATGCATCACGCCAACTGAAAATTCATGAGAAGAACTATACGACTCATGATTTAGAACTTGGAGCAGTAGTGTTTTCTCTAAAACTCTAGAGACACTATTTGTACGGAACCAAGTGTATGGTGTTCACGGATCACAAGAGTCTACAACATATTCTTAATCAAAAGGAGCTGAATATGAGGCAGCGTCGTTGGTTAGAATTGCTTAGTGATTACGATTGCGAGATTCGTTATCACCCAGGGAAAGCAAATGTTGTTGTTAACGCCTTAAGCAGGAAGGAACGAGAGCCAGCATTAAGGGTTCGAGCCTTAGTCATGACTATAGGTTTGAATCTTCCCAAACAAATTTTGGATGATCAAACTGAAGCACGGAAACCAAAGAACATCAAGAATGAAGATGTTGGAGGCATGTTGGGTGAAAATTCTAATGATTTGGAGAAGCTTAGGACGGAAAAGTTGGAACCCCGCACGGATGGAACTCTATGTCTAAACGGCAGGAGTTGGTTGCCTTGCTATGGTGATTTGAGGACTGTGATCATACACGAGTCCTACAAGTCAAAATACTCTATCCATCCGGGTTCTAAAAATATGTACCAAGACATAAAAAAGCTATATTTGTGGCCCAATATGAAGGCAAACATCGCCACCTATGTTAGCAAATGTTTGGCTTGTGCCAAGGCCAAGGCAGAACATCAAAGGCCATCAGGATTGTTGATACAACCCGATATACCTCAATGGAAGTGGGACAACATCACTATGGATTTTGTCACAAAGCTTCCTAATTCGTCACAAGGCTACGACACCATTTGGGTGATTGTCGACCGACTCACTAAGTTCGCAATCTTTGTACCGATGAGAGAGACTGATTCGATGGATAAATTTGCAAGAATGTACCTAAAGGAGGTGGTCACGAGGCATGGTATACCTCTCTCTATTATTTGTGATTGTGACCCTAGGGTCGCATCAAATTTCTGGAGGTCACTTCAGAATGCTTTGGGTACTAGTTTGGATATAAGTACTGTGTACCATCCACAAACAGACGGGCAAAGCGAGAGGACTATTTAAACTCTCAAGGATATGTTGCGTGCTTGTTCAATCGACTTTGGAAAGGGTTGGGTTAACCATTTTCCGTTAGTCGAGTTCTCATATAACAATAGCTATCACGCTAGCATCAAGGCTGCACCATTTGAAGCACTTTATGGTCGAAAGTGTCGTTCACCCATTTGTTGGGCTGAGGTTGAAGAAGTTCAACTCACTGGTCCAGATTTAGTGCAAGAAACAACTGAGAAGATCATTCAAATCAAGCAGAGAATGCAAGCTGCTCGCGATCGACAAAAGAGTTACGCGGATTTAAAGCGTAAACCGATGGAATTTCAGGTTGGGGATAAAGTTATGCTTAAAGTTTCGCCTTGGAAAGGGGTCGTACGTTTTGGAAAACGGGGGAAGTTGAACCCTAGGTACGTTGTACCATTCAAGGTGTTGGAAAAGGTTGGATCCATTGCATACAAGCTTGAGCTTCCTGAAGAGCTGGGCAGGGTTCACAACACGTTTCATGTATCCAACCTGAAAAAGTGCCATGCTAACGAACCATTAGCCGTTCCGTTGGATGGACTACATTTTGATGACAAACTTTAATTGTCGAGGAACTTGTAGAGATCACGGATCGTGAAGTTAAATGGTTGAAGCGAAGCCGCATTCCATTAGTCAAGGTTCGATGGAACTCCAGGAGAGGTCATGAGTTTACATGGGAACACGAGGATCAATTCCGGAAGAAATACCCACACCTCTTCACAAAGGCCGCACTGTCGTCAAGTGTCGCGCCTTAAGCCTTAAGGATAAGGCTCACTTAACGGGGGGAGACTATAACACCCCGTGTTTTAGGGTCATTTATGTTGTCAATAAATTCACTATGTATTTTTAGTATTGTACGCGTTTGCTTTAAGTAATTATTTTGATGATAATTATTAACTTTGTCCATTTTTATTTTTATTGGTTATGTAAATTGGCTACGTTTCGCGATAAAATACGTTTAGGCATACCCGGAACCACTAAAACTTTTCTACCCTTCAACAAATACCCACTTTTATAGCTAATACTCAAAAATCACAAAAATATATCATACATATACACATAAAACCACCAAAACTTTTCTACGCTTCAACAAATACCTACTTTTATACCTAATACTTAAAAATCACAAAAATATATCATACATATACACATAAAACCAGATATGTATTGATAGATACAAAAATATCTAGTTTGAAAACACTTCTCCATGTTTTCATGGGATGTTCTCAACTATTAGGGAACATCTACCCATTTTCTTAATACCTTGACCAAAGACAAAGACCAAAGACCTACTTAATACCCTCCTTGTGTTCTTTGACTAGTCCTATGGTCTTATAAGTCACATACACTAGTAAGTAACATACACACTCTTGTAACACTTAGCAAAAATCAAACAATCTCTCCCTTTTGCTCTTCCTTAACCCACGGCAAACAAACACCCATATATAAATCCATAAAAAAATTTCCTACAACAATTACACACATACCTACATCATATCTAAGATGTCTTAAGTTGTTTTTAAGGCTTGGTTACGCATTTACAAGTATTGAAGCAAGTATTGCAAGATTAGGGTTTCTATTGAAATTAGGGTTTTCTAAGCTTGTATGCTTTGGTTTTATATCTAAAAAGGGTTTAGATATTGTGGTCTACCATATTACATCATCATAAGGTTATCTAAAATCCCTTAACGTTTATTTTCATGATTTTATGTGTATATGAGTTCTATGTAGCAAAATCATCATTAGGATACTTTTAAACATGTAAAAGAGATTTTTACTTGTGATCATTGTTTTGTACACTTTTACATATGTTATGTTGTTGGTAATATCATGTTAAAATGGATATATAAGTATTACACCATGTTTCTTTAAGTGTAAAAAGTGTATAAACAAGTTAGGGTTTCTAAGGTTACTTAGTAAGTTACAAGTAAAAGTGTTGTAAATGACTTGTTAATCTTGTTATCATGGACTCATGTGGACAAAATATGGAATATTTACATTATTATATGTATGACATTGGGTAAAAAGAGTTGTGGATGACTTGTGGTAATTTACTAAGTTGAAAAATACTTAAAACAAGTTATATAAATAAGTATACATATTGATTTCAAAAGGGCTATTTTGATTCGTGTTTTGTAACAAACATATTATGTTTTATAGAGATAGTACACCTCATGATGATTCCAAATATGTAAAGAACTCAAAAAACCGCTTTATAACGAAAAAGATACGGCAAATATATGTTTTACGTTAATACCGGGTTTATAAAATAAATTTTATAAAAACAAGTTATCAAATACTTTTGATATAAAAGGTTTATTACTTTTAACAGATCCTACATATTTTTAGAATTCCAAATCAATAAGAATCGTAATTTTTTAATAGATAACGAAGGAGTTATGAATTACGCGAGTTTATACACTTAAATGTATAAAAATACTTTTATAAAAAGTTACTGTTCATTAGGAACATTTATTTTTGGAAAACATCAAAAGTAAATAGAACTTTCAATTACAAAGACGTGCTCGAAAGAATGCTAAAAAGGGAGCTATAACGAATAAAATACGACATTTACGGGTTTTTCGACAACTAAAACTATAAAAATAACTTTATAACTGGTGTGAACAGTAAAAAGTACTGTACACCAGAGGACATGAAATTCAAAAATGTCATAATTTGATACGTCATCTTAATACGAAAGCGTGGACATAAGAAATGTAAGAAACATGCTTAAAACGAAGAAATTGCGTTGTTTTTACTATCGAACTATTTATAAACGTTTTAACTTTATTAACATGATTTCACTAAAACGATTAGATGGTGATTGAGCTATATAGAATTGTATAAGGTAGTAGCTATTCATAGTAGCATTCGGCGTATTTGTGACGCATTTTCAGTTGTGATTTATAATATCGATTCACCCACTCGAGGTGAGTTCATAGACCCATGTTTTTACGATTTCTATAATTTACAAGTTTTGGGGTGAGAAACATGCTTTGTTTTATAATTGGGCGCAAGTGGACATTTTATATATTGATTATGTTTTGCCTAAGTAGCTTGAACCCAATATGCCCGGTATCATAAACTGTTAATTTCTGGTTCGGAAGCGCGAGTGTTATAAATAGATCTATTTGGGATTGACCTCCCCGTTTGAGTGATTAGCTATCACTGGGAACGAACGTTATAGCATGTCGAATTTGGGATGTTTCGGGTTGAACATCATCATGGGCAATGTAGGCAATATTTATATTGTATTCATATATGTCTAGCTTCAGTGTCATGAGCTTAGGGAAACGTAATGGCATTTTGTGATATTTATCACGGGGAAATCTTGCTATCCGGATTTATACATATATAAACCTATGAATTCACCAACTTTATGTTGACCGTTTTAGGCATGTTTTTCTCAGGTTAATAAGGTACAAGAAACAAGGATACATTGGTGGTCTACATTGTGGAGTCATTTCTATAAAGATTTACGTGCATCACATTTTGGGGATATTTGTCATGTAGAAAAATCCTTGCATTTTCAAGAATTAACAAGTTTAGCCGTTGAGATTTTGTAACAATAATTTATTAAATCCAATGTATCATTTTCAGACGACACGTTTAGTGGTCGTTCTCTCATGTCTTGTGCAATGTTATTATGAAGTAACTGATGTTCGTCGTTTTCACAACGCGTTTATCAAATAAAACACTCCGATATATAATATATATATTTATAAAACATACATATACGTATACTTAAGCTAAGTATCATACAAATTATTCTTAGGAAAGAATAATAAGTAATCAACACGGGTATCATTCTCCTCGATGAGAGGTGAATGGAAATCTATGTTCAAGTTGTAAATCGAGTTTGATTGTCATTCAAGTTTTTGGTTTTAAACTATTTTTTATACTAAAAATTAAACTAATATTAATTTGTTTTTTCCACCCTTTTATTTTTTCTAAGATTTAAACTATACAAGATTAAGACTAAAATTGATCTAAAAGATATAAATAACAAAAATGCTTAAAAAGATATAAATGACTAATATGCTTTCTAAGTGATGTGAAAAATTCATTAAGTGTGAATTTAGGTTTATTAACAAATTAATTCCCTTAGAAAAGATAATTATCTCACAACGTTGATTTATTTTGACAAAAACCTCTTAAAAAGATATTAATTACTAGATGTGTAGTTTGACTATTTCTCTGGCTTTTTCCCTTTGAAACATTCAAACTATAAATCCAAAATTATTAATTAAACCTTTTTCAAATCCACACTTAAATCCCAATTCACAATTTCACTTAACAAGCACAAATTAAACTACTCGCTACTCATCATAATCAAATAAGCAAAGCAAAACATTTTTATTCTAAGCTTTACTACTTAATTGAAAAAGGATAGAAAATGGAACCGAATTGAAGAGCCGCAATTAAACGAATACCACCCGATTTATTTAGCTAAAGCAAATAATCAAATTCGGTCTAGCTAAATAAACCCTTAAGCTCCACGCCTCATGAGTTGACCGATACCAAAATTGAAACACAAAAACATAAAGCAATAAACTGAAATTAAAAAAACAATTTAAAACAATTTTATCCTAGCAATTACTACTAAATTGCCCAACTGATCTTCACAAAACAAACGCAGGCCCAAGGGAACAGATATGGTCCAGTTGATAAACAAAACACAAGCCTCAATGGAACAATGAACGAATTCAAACCATACGTGGCCTAATTCATTAAGACGAGGCCTAATTTAACCAACAATAATTCCAACAGTGGGTCTTGGCTCTAACTTAACTACTAGACCTAATAAGCTCAAACACGAATTAAAAAAAAACTTTCTTAACTTTGATAATAAGCCATCACTAAACTGATTAAGCCAAAACCACACGAACTTCTTTTTTTGAATAAGCACTTATAACACGAAACTAAATGAGATCTAAACGAAACAATAAGTAATCTTAACCACAACTGAAAAATACATAATTAATACTAGAGCTAGTTAAAGCAAAATGAGGTTTAAACCAGGATTAAGCTAGCGAAAAATAATCTATCTAATTCATTAATCAAATAAGCACTAATAAGTAACCTAAACGCATACTTAAACCAAATAAACTCTAACCAAATCAATAAGCCAACAAACTTCATAAATAAGCATTCATCCACATCAATAAGCAAACGAAATCAGAAGTTAGAAATCTAAAAGCACTAGAACACATAAACTAGTTATATCACAACTCGAATTAGCAAAGTCGCAAAGAAAATTTGATCCAAAATAAGCTAAACCGCAAGGGTGGGAACTAAAACTAACAAGCTAATAGTGAACAATAAAGTAACATATTTCTAAACAAGCTCTAACAAGTCAATAAGAAACGAAACAGTTTTGATAAGATGAAAAATTTACTAAGCATGTTCGTATTTAAAAAAACAAATAAGCTATTACCGAACCAATTTTTCAAACTGTATAAACTCTAACCAAGTCGAACAAACTATTATGAAGCTTTTCGATTTATTTTAAGAGCTTTTTAGAGTTTTTAGAAGCTTATGAAACAAAAAATAAGCTCGATCAAAGCTTATTTTATAAGCTTAAACTCGAAACTTATTTTGAAATAGAGACTAAGAATCATTTAAGCTTTTTGAAAAGCTTATTAGATTTTAATCTTTTATTCGAAAATAAGCTCAGATTTAAGCTGAGATAATAAGCTGATAGTGAGGAGAGCTTATTAAACGATAAGCTAGAAAAGAAAAGTAGAAAAGAAAATAAGCCTTCTTAATCAACACACCTTTTCATAGTAAGGTAAAAATCTTTTATATCTTAAATAAGCTGAAAGATCAGCTTTTATAATAAGCTAAAACGAAACAATAAGTTAAACTAAAAAGCTATAAGCTAAACTAAATACTAGAGAAAAAGTTTAAAATCTAAATCCTAATAATCCCAAAATGAGGGGAGCATGGTTCAATTTATAGCCAAGTGAGGGGTTACTTTGGTAAATTTGTCTCCATTATTGAGAAATAATTAGCCAATCATTGGCTGTTGTGCGTGTGACTCCGGATCGAGAGAAGTATGCATGCCTGATCCACCGGCTAATTGAGCTCCACGTGGCCTTTTACTATGCTTACTTCTACGCTTTAATTTTCCACCCTTCATATTTTTATTTTGCAAAATTGAAATGCCACATTGAGATGTATAATTTTTCTCGGGCACGGGCATCCATCTTATTTGCTTCACATTTAGTGGTTGCCTTTACGTTACGTGAGGCTAAAGAATTTATTAAATGTCACATGCTGCTGACGTCAGCCAAACATCATCCCTTTATTTTTTAGATTTTGATTACGTTCCGATGATAAATTGCGATGTTAAGGGAGTGACTACTAGAGGTGGAAAAACTACGACTCAAAATGTTCATGATAACGACACCAATGTGCTACCAAAAGAACCTGTAGTAGTTGAACCCGAAAAGCCAGTCGGATCAAATGAAGTCCTCACTAATGATCAACCTCAGACAACTAGTGAACCTGTTGTTCAACCATCAAATGAAACACAAACACCACCAGTTCCTTTCCCCAGAAGATTTTGAAAAGAAAAAGAAGAGGCTCAGCAGAAAAAGTTTTTAGAAAACTTGAAGCAACTCCACATCTATTTGCCTTTCATCGAAGCATTAGCTCAAATGTCAAAGTATGCCAAATTTCTAAAAGGTTTGCTAACTAATAAGGCCAGACTTAAAGAAGCTTGCAAAATCATTATGAACGAAAGATGCTCTGCAGTATTATTAAACAAGCTTCCATCAAAGGAGAAAGACCTAGGGAGTTTTACTATTCCTTGTGACATCGGCCAGTCACACATTAATAATGCATTAGCAGATCTAGGAGCTAGAATAAGCTTAATGCCATACATGATGTATAAGAAACTTGGTTTGGGAGAACCAAAGGCTACTAGAATGAGTTTGGAACTTGCGGATAGGTCGATCCAATCTCTGAGAGGAATAATCGAAAATGTACTCATTAAAGTAGATAAATTTGTCCTTCCGATAGATTTTGTTATCCTAGATATGCCCGAAGACTCAAATTTTAGGAAGACCATTTTTGGCGACCGCTCGTGCTATGATTGACGTATTCAATAAGAAAATAACACTAAGAGTGGGGGATGATGAAGTAATCTTTGACGTAGACCAATCAATTAAAAGACCAACCACTGAAGACGATGAATGTTATGGGATGATGACTTGGACGAGACGATCAATGAAGAAGCTTAAGAATTGCTGGCAAATGAAGAGCCTGACTCGTTTTTATCAAGGGGACTGGAAAAATCAATTGATCAATCAGACTTAGAATGCTGTGAATCTACCAGTAGCGATGAAAAGAATGGGTATGATTCAGAAAACTCGATACGGCGTATTGACTCTGCCAATACGCTGTATCCAGTTACACAGGGAACTACAAATGGCAATGATGTTAAAAGTGAACACCTTTATTCAGCCAGTGCTAACGAGATCGATAAGAAGAAACCTGAGCTGAAGAATTTTCCTCAACACTTAGAATACGCATACCTTCATGGAGACAAATCCTTTCCCATTATTATCTCATCTGAATTGTCCGAAAAAGAGAAAATTTCACTTCTACAAGTATTGAAAAGACAAAAAGAAGCAATTTATTAGAAAATGTCGGACATTAAGGGAATCAGTCCGTCATACTGTACACACAAGATTCTGATAGAAGATGACTACAAACCGGTCATCCAACCCCAAAGGCGTCTAAATCCGAATGTACAGGATGTTATGAAAAACAAAATTGTGAAACTACTTAATTCCGGGCTAATTTATCCAATTTCAGACAGTTCATAGGTTAGCCCTATTTACGTTGTGCCCAAAAATGGAGGGATGACTGTAGTTTTGAATGATAATAATGAATTAATCCCTTCCCAAACAGTTACTGGATGGAGGGTGTGCATTGATTACCGTAAACTTAATGATGCAACTCGAAAAGACCATTTTCCCCTTCCTTTCATTGACCAAATGTTAGAACGTTTATGTGGAAATAAATACTACTATTTTCTTAATGGATTTTCAAGATTCTTCCAAATACCAATCACACCGAAAGATCAAGAAAAGACTACCTTCACTTGTCCTTATGGGACTTTTGCTTACCAACGAATGCCGTTTGGATTATGTAATGCTCCTGCCACTTTTCAAATATACATGACGGCTATCTTCCATGACATGGTGGAAGACTTTATGGAAGTTTTCATGGATGACTTCTTGGTATTTGGTAGCTCTTTTGATTGATGTCTAGTTAATTTAGAGAGAATGCTTGCTAGATGTAAAGAAACCAACCTTGTGCTAAATTAGGAAAAATGCCATTTTATGGCAAAAGAAGGGATAGTTTTAGGACATAAAATCTCTAGAGCAGGAATCGAAGTTGATAGAGCAAACATCAAGTGATAGCTAAATTACCATACCCAACTAACGTAAAGGGAGTTAGAAGTTTTCTGGGGCATGCTGGATTTTATCGAAGGTTCATAAAAGACTTCTCGATGATCTCTAAACCAATAACCTAGCTTTTGATGAAAGACGCAAAGTTTGATTTTTCTGATGATTGCAAAAAGGCATTTAACATTTTGAAAGAAAAACTAACCACCGCACCTATCATAATATCTCCCGATTGGAACGTGCCATTTGAATTGATGTGTGACGCTAGCGACTTCGCTGTTGAAGTTGTTTTAGGGCAACGAATTGATGGAAAATTCAAGCCAATTTATTATGCCAGCAAAACTTTGAATAATGCCCAAGAGCATTATACCACCACTAAAAAAGAACTTCTCGCAGTTGTTTTCTCTTTTGACAAGTTTCATCAATATCTTATCTTATCAAAGACTGTAGTCCACACTGATCATTTTGTCTTGAAGTATTTGTTTAGCAAAGAGGATGCGAAACCAAGGCTTATTAGGTGGGTTCTACTTCTCCAAGAATTTGACATTGAGATTAAGGATAAAAAAGGGGCAGAGAATTTAGCTGCAGATCATTTGTCAAGACTTGAGAACCCAGAGTTGGGAACCTTCACGAAGGAGGAAATAACTGATGAATTTCTCGACGAGCATCTTATGATATTGAAATCTGAGCTCAATAACGATGAACCATGGTATGCTGATTATGTTAACTATATTGTTGGAAAGATTGTACCCCCAAATTGGATACCTGAAAAAAGAAGAAGATTTTTCTCTCAAGTTAAGAATTATTTTTGGGATGAACCGTATACATTTAAGCTGTGCTCAGACAATGTAATGAGAAGATGTGTTGCTGGGAACGAGATCCTTGAAATCTTGGGGCATTGTCATTCTGGACCAACCGGAGGACATCATAGTGCGTCAATTACTGGAAGGAAAGTCTATGAATCTAGATTCTGTTAGCCTGGAATCTTTAAAGATGCTAAAGATTATGTGATGAGGTGTGATGCATGTCAGAGATCAGGAAACATATCATCAAGAAGTGATATGCTACAAAACAACATTCAGGTATGTGACGTATTTGACATATGGGTACTAGACTTTATGGGGCCCTTTTCGAACTCAAAGGGGAATAAATATATATTAGTAGCAGTAGATTACGTTTCAAAATGGGTAGAAGCTCAAGCTCTTCCTACAAACGATGCTCGCATTGTAATTAGGTTTTTAAGAAGGCTATTTTCAAGATTCAGAGTTCCTAAAGCTTTGATTAGTGATCAGGGGACGCATTTTTGTAACTTTCAATTAGAAAAAGCCTTGCAGAAATACGAAGTGACTCATAAATTATCTACTGCATATCACCTTCAAACCAACGGACAGACTGAAGTGACCAATAGAGCTATAAAATGTATTCTAGAAAGATCGATTGGGTATAACCCAAAGAATTGGTCAGAAAAGCTTGACGACGCATTATGGGCATTCAGAACTGCTTACAAAACGCCCACTGGATGCACCCCTTTCAGATTGGTTTATAGAAAAGCTTGTCACCTACCTATGGATATCGAACATAAAGCATATTGGGCATTAAAACAATGTAATATGGATCTCACAGCTGCTATAAAAAACTGTTTCATGGAGCTTAATGAATTAATGAAGTTAAGATATGAAGCATATGAAAACACCCGGATCTACAAAGAACGAACCAAGAAATGGCATGACTCTAGGCTTCAAGGAGATAAAAATTTTAAAGTAGGAGATAATGTATTATTGTTTAACTCTAGATTTAAGATGCATCCAGGAAAGCTAAAATGGAAGTGGTACGGCCCGAATGTGGTGAAAATTGTGCATCCATATAGAACCGTGGAAATTATCAAAATAATGGAATCATTTTTAAAGTCAATGGACAAAGGTTAAAAAAGTATCACGATGGACATACTAATGAGGAAGAGAAGGAAGTGGTTGAACTGGATGATAATACAACATAAAAGGAAGCTGAAGAAAGAGTCTAACTCAGACTTCGCTGTAAACAAAAGTGCTTCCCGGGAGACAACCCGGATTGTTATTTAATTTTATCGAGTCTGTCTTCCCAGACATCAATACAGTGTATCCGCTCCGTACCATACGGCGTACTGATTTTCTGGACGTTATCAATCTTTATTTTTATTGCACTTTAAAAACATTATTGTCAGTTCTGGAATACGGCGTATTCACTAAACTGATACGCCGTATCCACCAGACTGACCCGTAATTAGTTTGTTTAGTTTAGTTTAAATTAACCGTAGGTACCAAGATAGGAATGCACATGTTTTTCTTATATTCTATACAGGACCTCGTGAAAGAAATATCGACGAAGTTGGTGGAATGCATATTTTCTAGAATTCTATGTGTGTGTTGTTCGTGCTAGGATTCAGATGCTTTTTCAGCACACAATCTTGCTCATAAACGCAACTTGGAGAATCTACCGAGCAAATATCAGGGGAGTTTCTCATTCTAATTCTTTTTAAATTCCTGTATTTAATGTTTTATATATACAACGAGGACGTTGTATAATTCAAGTGGGGGGATGGAATTAGAATGTTTACTTGTCCTAATTTTCACACTAAAATGCTTAAATTATGCTCAAATTTAAATTTTTTTCAAGCATACTTTTGTGAAATTACATGATACATAACCCGCACACAATAACCCTTGTTAGATATTGTAAGGATTTAGCCTTTCCATTTACCCAAATTCCACAAAAATATGAGTGTGCCGGTGATGTTGTAGACTTTAGAACTTGGCTTGGTATATCTATTCGAGACCACAATAATGAGTATTATGGATTTAATTGGAGTAACTTGTTTACATTGGTAAATTTTTTAGGATTACACCCAAATCGCCTTTACATGTTGCTTATTAACTAACTACACCGGTTAGTTAACCTCTAGTTTAAACCCTTTTCTACTCTCATCTTTAGAGTGAAGATCCACTAGAAAAACCCGTAGAGCCAATCATTTAGGAATTACACCAACTTTTTGTTTCGTTACACCCTTACACCTTAACCTACCCTGTTAGATTAAGTTTAATTTACAGTTGCTAGTTGCTTAAAGTGTAAAGTTTGTATTTCCCGAGTCTTGTGTCATTTTTTATCTTTGGTGCGGTTGGAAATTTACACATTGCAAATGGGAATGTATATTAGTAGTCAAAATTCATGTGATTTTACTACCGTCACAATTAATGGTGAATCTGAAGAACGAAGGAACTATCGAAGAAATTATCTGGAATTATTATGATCGTGAAGATGGTGAAACTACTCCGAGTTTTGTATTTAGTTAAAATGCAAAAAAAAAAAAATTAGAAAATTCGCAACAAAAAAGAGAAGGAAAGTTTAAAGATAATCGTTTCGCAATTACCGAAGGAATTACACGAAGGATCGATTATTCGTTGATACGCAACAAAAATCAACGATGTAAAGTATTGTACAAAGTGGAAGATATCACCACTTACCTTGTAGAGTATGTAAAGTTTGGGATGATTGGGAAGTTGACCGTTACGGGAACGCCAACTTAGGTTGTTGTTTTTGATCTATGATCAAGACGTTGTAAATAGTTGTGTCTTTGTCATGATAACGGTAGGGAAAAAGTGTCTAGCAACTTGTACTTTAGGCTTAATCGATTTGTTTCTTGAATTTTATTTAACAACAATTTACTTCCCTCTCACCTAATGATTAACCATGGGTTTTACGCGAATGAGGATGTGATCGAGCATGCATGTCTATTCCGTCGTTACGGCCATGTATGCATGTCTCAGCTGCCTTGTTGGTTTATTACTATTGGTGAAAGTTAGAAGGTTCCTACCCTATATCATTCTTCATCCTAACCGTTGGTTAAATTTGAATGAGGATGTGATCGAACACACATGTCTATTCCGTCGTTACGGCCATGTATGTGTGCTTCAGCTGCCTTGTTAGAGTGGTACTTCTGGTGAAAGATTGTAGAATGATCAACCGTAAGCCTTTCCATACAAAAACCCATATTTACCTTTATAAACTTGTTACTCCTTGGCTTTAGTGGTGGAGATATGTATCATTGCCAAGCTTATGATAGAATACTCGTCACGATCGTGCAATTGAGCGAATTAGTTATATGTTACCACATAGATTAGTTGAGTGTTTTCATCTTCCTATTTTGTGAGGTGTTTGGTTGTGTACTTGTAATGGATCGAATAAATGCTTTAACGGAAAATATCCTTAGGGGTACATTTTTATAAACTTCTAAAGGCTACTTGAGGACAAGTAGGATTCAAGTGGGGGGATATTTGATGACATCAAATAACGTCTATTTTATAGCATCATTTATCCCATGTTATTAGCCCATTTTGTATAGTTATTTCAAAGAATTGTTACTTAATCGTTTATATTTGAGAATTATAGTAATTATGGAGTACTTGGTGAATGTTAGCAAAAGGCGCGTATTTTAGAGCTTAAATGAAGATATTTTGAAGATTACTATTCTGAAGACCAATACGTCGTATCCATTAAGAATGATACGGCGTATCCGTGCTTGTACTCACCAAAGACCACAAAGGAATAAAGCCCAATACGCTGTATCTAGAAGATCTCAATACGCCGTATCAAAGATATAGTATGTGAATATTCTGGAAGATATCAAGTGTGGTTCCTACTCCAAGAAATCCCCAATACGCCGTATCTAATCCTTGGATACGGCGTATCAAACCGACTTCCAGACCTTATAAATAAAAAACTCAAAAACAAGATTTAAGTGTCCTAAATCATATTCTCGATACCTAAACCATAAAAGTTGATTTTCAGAAGAGAAAAAGAGCAGAAGAGGTCGAGCAACGCTATCAATTCCATAGGAGACAAGGTTTAATTCTATATACTTTAGTAATCGTTCAGTTTTTGGTATCATTCGTTAATTCGGGTAGTTTACCTTGGCTAAATAATTGCTTTTGTATTCATTATGATGTTAGAAGGCTAATACCTTCGGGTATTAGCCATTATTATGAAGATCTGAATGTTTGGTATTTGTTTATCTCGATTTCTTGATTCTATAGTTGGGATGGTTTGTTTTTGTTTATCATTTATACTTGTTTAAGCGTTTTGTATGCGACCTATCATTCAACTGGATCTAGTGATACGGACCAAGTAAATCTAGAGTCTGGGATAGCTCTCCATATAGTAATTTATACATCTAGAATCATAGGATCACAAATATTGTCCTTCTAAATTTATGTCTAGGATACGCTTTGGGCTTAACTAGTTAATTGAATATTTCCAATGGTTTATTGATCGTGTTGACTAGCAGGTGAACCTAGATAATTCAACAAATAACGTTCTGATTCCATTAGATAGTTGGACAAGTGGACTACTAGTGAATAAATTGCCATTAAGTGGTAAGTGGGTAAAGTCTCTATGAGCTAGGGTTTAACAAGATCACCATTGATTTAATCCCTAAGATAGATTATAATCAGCAAATAAGGATGCTTTATACGGATGCTTTAATTGTGACATAATTAATGTGTCTAGGTCTTAGGATGATGTAACGCCTAAGTCTTAAGAATGATATACCGCCTCGAGAGAAGAAATCATTGCATTAAATAAACAAACCTACTTTCTAATCGGATTAATAATGGTTAATACCATTTTCTTATATTTGTCTCGACCGCTCTTTTATCTTTTGTTTGTTTGCTTGCGTGGGTTAAAGTGTCTTGAATTGATTGTAGTCACCAACCAAACTGTGCCAGTCTCTCAAGTTGAAACCCCCTTTTCCTGTTAGAATTAGAATTAGGACTGACATAGGTTTAGAATAAGATAGAATTAACATAGATTAGATAACCAAGATATTAATTAAATTGATAGATTTAACCTCGCTTCAAGTGTTTGACACCCTACTTACCACGAAACTACTAGCGATCAGGTACACTGCACATTAAAGTGTTGTTTTTTGTCACACCCTGACAAAGGCGGAAACCCAGGAATGCAACATAATGATCAATCATAACACAAGATACAAAATAAAGAAAACTACATTGCATAAACTCCAAGTGCTATGAAGACCATCAACCTTGAACAAACTCAAGTAATGTCCCAACTCGCTACTAAAATCCACAATCTCTTACACTTATTAAACTGCCCACACAAGGGACCATAATCCAAACTTAACCCAAAACATCCAAAAACCATATTCAAACAACAAGTAAGAAAGACTTCAAACGAAAATCCTCACGGGATACTTTAAGTCTGCTATCACAATCACCAAACTACTCTTCTTTCACTTCACCTGAAAATGATACTCGAAAACGTCAACAATAATGTTGGTGAGCTCGTAGGTTTGACCTTAAACCCAAAAGTTGTGCCAATACTTCAACAGTAGACAATAGTGATATATGACAGTGAATATATGCTAACAATCTAAGACATAGCATCCCCGCTGGTCATATCTCAACATCCAATAATAAACTCGTAGTCGCAACTCCCAAATCACTAACGCACCTAAAGGGCCTACCAGTTGGAACACTATATTAGGGTGAACCACACAGAACCTTGCATGCCAAACACAACACATGCAAGTACCACACAAAACCTTGCATGCCAAACATAGCACATGCAAGAAATACTGGGTAGGCGTACCCATCCACTCCAAACAATCATACAACACATAATATTCACATAGCAGTCATAAGCACATATCTTGTCCCAAAAACAAAACCACATTTCACACAGATCAATTCAAAATATTTCAAAACACATTTGAGTATCATTTTCCCCCAACGAAAAAACAGTAAAAAGTGGGGCTACGAGAACTCACCTCAAGCAAGTCTTTAGCAACCAAATCTCAATCACACAAGCAAATGCAACGACGTCCGCACATGACCTAGTCCAGTTAATGCCCCAATTTAATCATCCAATTCCAAAACAATCTTCACGTTTGATTCATAGAGTTTAGACGCGTTGTACAATTACCCAAAACAATTTAGTGGTGTGATGGTTGACGACTTAACTTCACAATCATATCAATCTCATTCCTCGATAATACATACTTATACTATTTAGCGTAAATAGATAAGTAATATAATAAATATTTATAATTATTAATTATAAATATATCTCGACAAGTCCATTCGGTACACCTTAGTCACTTCAAAATAATCATTATACGGTTGAAAATGAAACGTTTACTCATAATAAACACTTTAGAGAAGTTTCGAGAAAAAAATATATTTTTCGTCTTTTAGTGAATTTATTAAATAAATAAAATAATTAAATATTATTTTATTATTTAAAATCAAAAATCAGGTTTTTAAGAAAAAATTTAAGTATAAACTTTTTACGAAATTTTGACATGACCCGTACGTTTATACAACGTTTTCCAAGGTTTCAAACCTTATTTTCAACAATTTTTCACAAATTCGACACTTTTCGACAAAATTCCAAAATCTCAATCTTTAACGCTTACCAACACTTTTCCCTAACTTATCATTCAATATCACTTCGTAAACACGTTTCCACTTTCAAAAGTCAGTCAAAATTTTCATAACTACTAAATATCGCTTATTGGGCTTTAAGGCCCAACAAGGGTCTATTAGGACTTTTATAAGTTAAAAATATAATCCAAGTCTAAAACCAAGGTCCATTTACATATATAAGTATATACTTATAAGTAGAAAATAATCCGGACCACAATAAGCCCTGCCATTAAGCCGCGACTTAAATAGACTTATTGGGCCGTGAGTCCAATAGCTCAAAAATATGTATATTAAGCTTGAAAATAAGCTAATAAGCTACGTATCGCATTTGGTTACTACCATAAGCCTTAAAAATAGTCCACAACATATGCCATAACACGAAAATAATCAAGATCACTTTCCTAGTGATTTTGGGAAGATTTCGTGGCATATAAGCCCAAAATAAGCCAAGAAATAGCTTAAAAATAAGCCCGAATAAGCCATACAAGCTACTATCAAACATAAGCATTCTAGCATCATATATTATTTAACCATCACGACCACAACATCAAAACTACAAAAACCCTCTTTCCTCTTCTTTTTACACGAACCAAACACACCCTTTTTCTTTCGTTTCGCTTCCAAAAATCAATTTCCACAACGATCAACTTGTACAACTAACATCTATGCATCAAAATAAACCCAAAATGACAAACGAAATTTAAATTTGAAAACTACATGAAAATCTTCAAAAATGATATTTTGACACAAGCGAACCAACCAAAAAACGTTTATAAATAACACCCAAACATCGAAACAACCCGGAATATCACAGTTCATAGGACAAAGTTATGGATTTTTTATGGTGGTTTGTTGTTGTTGAGTTAGGACTATCACACCCACATGAAAGAAAGAAGGAACCTCTTAGGTTTGTTTTTTTTTTAAATGAAATGTAAGGATTTTGGGAAGAAAAATTGATATCTAATGTTCATCCTTAACAGTTGAGCTAAAATTAAGCCAATCTTGTCTCCCCTCCCTACTTATAACCGGTCAAGGCATCCTATGGTTGTCTGTCTATTTTTTTCGTGTCGGGATCATTAAATACTCGTGAAACTCAAACCGTAATAATTAACAGACCAAAGTTAATTAGCATTTTTATTACATTAAATATACTTTTCCATTAACCTATAGTAATCACATACTTATAATTCACTTTAAAAATAACCCTTTCAAAACTCACTTGGAACGATTAACGGGAAGCGTTTCAGACCATCGTTTTCGGACATTTCGCAACATTCACAAGGGTCGATACCACCCGGAATACAAATAACACAATAATACCTTTCAAAAAGGATTATTAATCACAATAAACCTCAAATAATCACATATCTCATAAAATCACCACCATCAACACGGTACAAAATCTGAATAAACTGACAAAGGTCAAATAGTCAAAGGACTATTAATGAAATATTCAGAACACAAAAAGGGCAAAGGTTACATTTTACCCCCCTTAAAAGAATTTCGTCCTCGAAATTCAACTACTAACATTACTAAACCAATGCGGGTACTTCAATTTCATTTGATCTTCACGTTCCCACATGAATTCAGGGCCAGGTTTTGAATTACACCGAACCTTGACGATGGTAATCCTACTACGCTTCAACTTCTTAAACTCTTTTTCCAAAATTTCCACAGGCTCTTCCACAAAATTCAACTTAGCATTAACTCGAATCTCATCCAAAGGCACTTTCAGTGTTGGATCAGACCAAACCTTCTTAGTTTGGACACATAGAACGTTCCATGAACACCAATTCCAAATCCTCAGGAAAATCTAACCGATAGCCACAGGGCCTACTATATACATAATAACTCAACCTGGAGCGGTCCCAACAAACCTAGGTGCTAACTTCCCTTTCTTCCTAAAGCAAACCACACCTTTCCAAGGTGACACTTTAAGCAAGACATACTCACCTACACTAAACTCTAGAGGCTTCCTCCTCTTAACAACATAACTTTTCTGATGATCATGCGCAACCTTAAGTCTATCCTTAATCTACGAGATCTTCTCAGTAGTATCTTGCACTAACACAGGTCCTATCAACTGACCTTCTCCCACCTCAGCCCACATAATTACAACGAAACTTTCTAACCAAACATGCCTCAAACAGAGCACATCTCACACTAGAATGATAACTATTGTTATAAGAAAACTCAACCAATAGAAGATGAACTTCCCAACTATCCTTCCCCTGAAGTCCCAGGACGCACGCCTCTAAGCAAGTCTTCCAAATCTGACTAGTACGCTCAGCTCTGACCATCAGTCCTGAGGGTGATAATTCCGTACCATGTCTAAATGAAGTCCCTAATAGCCTCTTTGCATTGACTGCCAAACCATGAGTTAAAACGACTATCACGATTCGATATAATCGAGATCGACACACCATGTCTAGCAACTATCTCATTCAAAAACAATCTAGCCACTTATAACCTCACGTATAGGTAAGAAAATGAGCAGACTTAGTCCAATCGAGATTCCACAATAACCCTGATTGTGTCATGCCACTACTAGTCCTAGGCAACATTAGTCACAAAATCCAAGCTATCCCTTCCCATTTCCGTATGGGAATCCAGAGGTTGCTGGAGCAAGCCAGAATGCCTTTGATTGCTATACACCTTAAACCTCTTCAAAACAAGTCAAACACTTACTGACATACTCAGCTATATCCTTTTTCATTCTAGGCCACCAATACCTATCTCTCAAATCATAATACATCTTATCAGCACCTGGGTGTACAAAGTACTTTGACTTATGGGCTTTATCCATTATCAGGGTTCTTACCTCACCCTTCAAAGGTACCCATATTCGATCCAGGTAGTACAAAGTTCCATCACTTCTCTGTTCTATCATCTCATCCAAACCTTTCTGCAATCCTGCAAACTCATCCACAACCTCCTTCCTAGCCGCCAGTATCCTATCCTTGATACTCGACTATAGGATCATATTCATAGCTCTAACTCTCTTAGGCTTTACTCTTTCCTTCCTACTTAGGGCATCAACCACCACATTCGCCTTACCAGGATGGTAGCGAATTTCACAATCATAATCACTAAACAACTCTATTCAACGACGCTGTCGCATATTCAATTCTTTCTGACTAAAGATATGCTGAATACTTTTATGGTCCGTATAGATGACACTCTTTATCCCATACAGATAATGTCTCTAGATCTTAAGTGTAAACACGATTGCACCCAACTCTGAATCATGGGTAGTATAATTCTTCTTATGAATTTTCAACTGCCTAGACGCATAGGCTATCACTTTACCTCTTTGCATTAACACACAGCCTAGTCCTATCTCGGACGCATCACAATATATACCACAAAGTCTTCCGGTCCATCGGGGAGAGCTAGAACAGGCGCATTACAAACTAATCCTAAACTTCAAGGTCTCAAATGCATTCTTGTTCCTCACACCCACTCGAAATTCTTAACTTTTGAGTCAAGATATGTAGAACTTAGCTATCTTAGAAAATTTTCCAATTTAACCTTACGGTAAAACCCAGCCAATCCTAAGAAAGAACTAACCCCAGTCGGAATTCTAGGGGCTTTCCATTCTTAACAGCGGCAATCCTTACTAGGGTCTACATGGTAATTCCCATTACCATTTAATCACATTTGCCCGATAAACTGCACTTTCTCATAGCAGCAATCCACAACTTAGAAAACTTAGCATACAATTTCTCCTTTTTGAGCAGTTCCAAGACAAAACCTAAGTATTCAACTGCCTCCTCGTGATCTTAGATTAGATTAAGATATCGTCTATAAACACTATCATAAACTTATCAAGATAAGGCCTACAAACTCTATTCATCAAATCCATAAAACATTGCTGGTGCATTATCCCGTACCAAAGGGCTTACAACAGTGAACTCGAAATGTCCCATAACGAGTTCTAAAGCAGACTTTAGAATGTATCCTCATGCACTCTCACTGATTGGTATCCAGACCTCTAGATCTATCTTGAGAAAAACTAACTACGACACCTTGGTAGTTGATCAAATTATATCATCAATTCTATTGCAAGTGGATAATATCGCTTCTTAACAGACCAACATGTCAACTGCACTATAATCAATACACATCCTAATAGTAACTATCACTTTTTTCTTAACATACAATACCGCGCTCCCCAAGGCGATGAACTGGTCGAGTGGGGTGGGATGAAACCTTTGACTTGGAGTTCTCTTGGTTGTCATACAACTCTCCAATTCCAGAATGTGTCAAACGATAGAGAGACTTTGCTACCAGTCGTTGCACCAGGGATAAACTCAATTTCTCGATAGCGGTAATCCACGTAGTTAATCCAGGAAAAAAAAAAAAAAAATACCTTCAGGAAATTCTCGGTAACCGAACAAACAATTTCTCTTGTTTCTTAATACCATTAAAAATCTCTGCTTTCTCATCTGGTCCTCCTCTCCTAATCACTCTAAGCAACCTGCCATCCGTAGTGGTATCCTCCCACTACCTACTCAGGCAATTATTTCAGCTTTAATAATTAGACACCCAGTCCATACCTAATCTATCACAAACGTCCAAACTCCCATGTCCAAAAGGTATCAAGTCGATGTCAAAGACATGACCCTCAATTTCTAGTTTGCAACCCTTGATAACCTTATCAATCTCTACTAGTTGCCCGCTAGCTATCTCAATCTCATATCTGAAACCTAAGTCGTTGGGCTCCAAGCCTAACAAAGGTATGAAAGTAGTGGAAACAAAACCATAATCGGCACCAGAGTCAAATAAGGTAGTGGAAAAATGATTGTTCAAAGTAAACGTACCCGTCATAATGTTCAGATCCTGGCGAGCTTCCTCTGCTCCCAACATGAATACCATACCTCTAGCCTGGTTCCCTAGGTTTCCACGACCCTGACCCCCATTATTAGCAGCAACTTGATTTGGAAAACGATTTTCGCCCCGGTCCTGTGCTCTTATGTCACCAACGGGCAATGCAAGTCTGATATGGTCGGTACTACCACACTCATAACATGCCCTAACATTTGGGTTTCTAGCATTGACGGGATTCACATTCCTTGGCACACTTCTATAATCCCTTGCCAAATGACCCGGGCGGTTGCAGTTGTAACATATGTGACAAAGCCCACTAGGTGCGTGGAAGGAGTTGCAGATGGTACACTTGGGCCAAGTACCCGTATTCTCGATCTCCTATTATGGTTATAATAGTAATCAAACCATTCACATCCTAGTCCTCTTTATTATCATCGCCTTCCCACTCGCTATCCTTACTAAGGTTCCTCACACTTCCTCTTTTTACTCAACTTTCTAATTTGATCTAATTCTACACAGCCTCATCGATCAGTGCACCATAAAGCACCAGAAATCTGTCACAGCTTTTGTAAAGGTCTTTGGCTCTGTTGTTGCCACCATCCCACAAATTTGTGGAGCAAGGCCATACACATACCTCTCAATCACCCTACTCTCAGGAGTTACCAAATGTGGAACTAACCTAGCCAACTCATGAAACCTATCAGTATACGCAGCATGGCTAGCCCCGACATGGGTGTAATTCTATCCACAACACAGATTTCCGAACTTTGCATCTCATACTAGACAAAACTCTTGTATCATCCATAAACTAAAAGTCATTCCATTGACAAACTAATACAACTCCGGTTTAAGCGTGGCAGATCTGAGAATTTCCACCACGTTAAAGCTTACCCACAAATGAACCAGGCAGTTGTATTTAACTTTTGGTCAATACCTACCAACCACTTCATACATGGTACAGACTCCATTTTTCTTAATCCGCACAAGTAAGAAATACAAACAACACTCCCTACCATCATATTCCTTAGGGTTACAAGCTAAGAACTCCTATATGAACAACCTAGCTCGGTTGCCATACACTATCACTTCCAACGTTCTCCTGAACTTCTCATTATCCACTTACCCATCTGATTTCCAACATTTCCTAAGTTACTAACATGAGCCAACATGGCGGGTAAGAGGTTCTGCAATTGTTAGGCAATGATCATCGAGAAGTCGGGTGCTCCTCCATTGGCTCCCTCTACATTCCCATTGACTCCCTCTACACCCCCCATTAGCTCCTATACCTTAGTTATTTCCTTGACCATTCAATTTATCAACACGCTCATCATTACCTTCCCTAGGTTCTTCTACCCCCCCATCCAGGTTTTCCACCTCAACCAAGCCTGTACACAAGAGAATACCGTTCCCCCCTGCCTAATGTTTCGGTAGCAGGCCGGCCAGCATTTTGGGTCCTCATTCTTGCGCTATCTAACAGGGAGAACATGGGCAAATGTTAGGTAATGTGTAAAGACTAAAAGATTTATAATATGTATATAATAAATATAGTATATATATATAAATATATATATATATATATATATATAATGTATAGAGTATCTCAGCTATATAACGGATATAAACATAACAACACCATAGTGTAGTCAACATCGATTTTGTGAACAACATTACTAAGTATGAGGAGTATTGTGATAACGCTTATAAATTAAATCGTGGCCACCGGACTTATATGTCACGATCCTTTCCCCATTCATATTCAATATTGACCCACCATGTTTCAATTACTGAAATAATAAGGCACTAATATCCGCGGAACACCAGAAAGGTGCACCACAAAATGCGAGGAACACCGCGCACCTTATAGATCCTATATAACGCAACTAGATGAAAGATCTATAGTTATAGGTCTAGGCAATCCCACCTAGTTCTCTATAACCTGCCTCTGATACCAATCTGTCACAAGCAACCACCCCGACAAAAGGCAAGAACTGTGGGGAATTGCAACTTAAAGATCAATCAATAGCACAAGATACAAAATAGAAAAATTATATTGCGTAAACTCCCAAGTGTCTATGAAGACCATCAACCTTGAACAAACTCAGAGTGATTCCAATTCGCAACTAAAATCCAATCACTTTACACATATTCAACTCCGCACAACAGAGACCAAATCCAACTTAACCCAAAACATCCAAAAACCATATTCAAACAACAAGCAAGCAAGACTTCAAACAAAAATCCTCACGGGATACGTCTAAGTCTGCTATCACAGTCACCCAAACAACTCTTCTTTCACATCACCTAAAATGAAACTCAAAAACGTCAACAATAAAGTTTTTGAGCTCGTAGGGTCTGACCTTAAAACCAAAAGTATTGCCAATACTTCAACATTGAACAATAGGCTATTAATGCACAGTGACTTATATGCTAACAATCCAAGACATAACAACCCCGCAAGTCCATATCTCAACATCCCAATGATAACCCGGAGTCGCAACTCCTAAAAATCACTAACACCCTAATGGGCTACCAGCTGGACACTATATTAGGGTGAAACACACACAAACCTTGCATGCCAAAACACGGCACATGCAAGTACCACACAGAACCTTGCATGCCAAACACAGCACATGCAAGTACCGCACAGAACCTTGCCAGGCCAAACACAGTACATGCAAGTAACTCAACAAATAATATTCACATAGCAGTCATAAACACATAACTTGTCCCAAAAACAAAACCATATTTCGTACAGATCAATTCAAAACGTTTCAAAACATATTTGAGTATCATTTTCCCACAACGGAAAAACCAGTAAAAAGTGGGGCTACGAGAACTCACCTCAAGCAAGTCTTTAGCAACCCAATCTATCTGTCACACCCCGACAAAGGCGAAAACTCAGGAATGCAACATAATGATCAATCATAACACAAGATACAAAATATAGAAAACTACATTGCATAAACTCCAAGTGCTATGAAGACCATCAACCTTAAACAAACTCAAGTGATGTCCCAACTCGTTACTAAAATCTACAATCTCTTACACGTATTCAACTGCCCACACAAGGGACCACAATCCAAACTTAATCCAAAACATCCAAAAACCAGATTCAAACAACAAGCAAGCAAGACTTCAAAAACAAAAACCGTCACGAGATACTTTCTAAGTCTGGCTTCACAATCACCAAACCACTCTTCTTTTCACTTTAATACCTAAAAATGGATACTCGCAAAAACGTCAACAATAATATTGGTCGAGACGCCATAAGGTTTGACCTTAAACCCAAAAGGTATGCCAATACTTCAACAGTGAACAATAGTGCTATATGACAATGAATATATGCTAACAATCCAAGACATAGCATCCCCGCTAGTCATATCTCAACATCCAATAATAGCACATGCAAGTACCACACAGAACCTTGCATGTCAAACACAACACATGCAAGTACCACACAGAACCTTGCCATGCCAAACACAGTACATGCAAGTAAATCAACACATACTATTCACATAACAGTCATAAGAAACATTAACTGTCCCAAAAACAAAACCACATTTCGCATAGATTAATTCAAAACATTTCAAAACACATTTGAGTATCATTTTCCCCCAACAGAAAAACCAGTAAAAAGTGGGGCTACGAGAACTCACCTCAAGCAAGTCTTTAGCAACCCAATCTCAATAACACAAGCAAATTCAACGACGCCCGCACACGACCTAGTCCAGTTAATGTCACGGTTAATCATCCAATTCCAAAACAATCTATTTCGGTTTGATGCATAGTGTTTTAGACGTGTTGTACAATTACCCAAAACAGTTTAGTGGTGTGATGGTTGATGACTTAACTCCACAATCATATCAATCTCATTCTTCGATAATACATACTTATACTATTTAGAGAAAATAGATAAGTAATATAAATAAATATTTATAATAAATAATTATAAATATATTTCGACAAGTCTATTCGGTAACCCTTAGACACTTCAAAATAATCATTATACGGTTGAAAATGAAACGTTTACTCATAATAAACACATTAGAGAAGTTTCGAGAAAAAATATATTTTTCGTCTTTTAGTGAATTTATTAAATAAATAAAATAATTAAATATAATTTTATTATTTAAAATCAAAAATCATGTTTTTAAGAAAAATTTCTAAGTATAAACTTTTTACGAATGTTTGACATGACCCGTACGTTTGTACAACGTTTTCTAAGGTTTCAAACCTTATTTTCAATAATTTTTCACAAATTCGACACTTTTCGACAAAATTCCAAAATCTCAATCTTTAACGCTTACCAACACTTTTCCCCAAAATATTATTCAATAGCACTTCAAAAGTTCGTTAAAATTCTCATAACTACTAAATATCGCTTATTGGGCTTTAAGGTCCAACAAGGGTCCATTGGGACTTTTATAAGTAAAAAATATAATCCAAGTCCAAAACTAAGGTCCATTTACATATATAAGTATATACTTATATGTAGAAAATAATACGGACCACAATAAGCCCTCCCATTAAGCCGCGGCTTAAATAGACTTATTGGGCTGTGAGTCCAATAGCTCAAAAATACGTAT
>BQNB010022423.1:43863-63019 GCA_026074375.1 Tanacetum coccineum | reverse complement strand
TAGAGTAGTTGTCAAAATTTTGAAATCCCCTTTCTCCCGATTTGGTGTACCAAGAGCTATCATAAGCGATCGTGGGACCCATTTCTGTAATGACAAATTTGATAAAGTTATGTCTAAATATGGTGTCACACATCGTCTTTCTACCGCTTATCACCCTCAAACTAGTGGTTAAGTCAAGGTGACGAATCATGGACTTAAAAGAATCTAAGAAAGGACGGTAGGAGAAAACCGTGCCTCATGGTCAGACAAGCTAGACGATGCATTGTGGGCATTCCGAACCGCTTACAAGACTCCAATCGGATACACGCCCTACAAGCTAGTTTATGGAAAATCATGTCATTTACTAGTTGAACTAGAACATAAGGCATATTGGGCTCTTAAGCATGCCAACTTCGATCTCAAAACCGCGGGTGATCATCGAAAGCTCCAACTTAACGAGCTTTAAGATCAAGCTTATGAGAATTCATTAATCTACAAGGAGAAGATGAAGAAACTTTATGACTCAAAGATCAAGAATCGAATCTTCAATGTTGGTGATCAAGTCTTACTTTTCAACTCCCGATTAAAGATTTTCTCTGGAAAACTCAAGTCTCGATGGTCTGGTCCTTTTACAATTACCAAAGTTTTCCCTTATGGCACAGCCAAATTGTCTCATGCCGATGGTTCGAATTTCAAAGTTAACTGCCACCGTCTTAAGCATTACTATGGAGGGGATACACCACCATTGGTTATCTCGGATCTCCAAACTTTCCCTAAGGATAACTAAATTCAGGGATTGAGTCAAGCTTGTGACTCGATGACCAAAAACAAGCCGCTTCGTGGGAGTTCACCCCATGCTTATCCATTTTCTTTCTTTTTTCTTAAATAATGTGTTGTGATGTATTGTGGCTATTCTCTTTCGGTTTCTTGTTGTTTGTTGTTTATTCTTGTACATTTTTGCAGGATTGACCCAACAATTTTTTAAGCCTCTCGTGTCCGGTGTTGTATCCCGTTTCACTCGAGCTTCTCATCCTTTGTTTGAAATTAGTTTGGGGAGATCCGATATCCTTTCAACTTATCAATTCACGTTTATCTTTGCATAATTCATAAACGGCTTAGATTTACATAGAGGCCCGCCCTTAAACATTGAGGACAATGTTTTGTTTTAGTTTGGGGAGGGAATCTATTGATTTGATGTTACCTGCTTATTGTTTTGTTCTCACGTACCCGTTTTCCCACAAAAATAGCAAAAAATTTAAATTTTTAAGTTCTTATCAGTATAAAAAAATATATATATAATAATAATATAAGTGTTAAGACACAAATGTAGGTTTTCCGTTGGTAAGAATAAGAAGTAATTTTTGACCCGATCGTACGTGTAGAGTTCTAGCTTTCTCCCTTAACAATTAATGATGATAGTTTGTGCTAGTCTCATGTAGACTTTAAACATGCTAGACTTGAAATCATTAGTAAAAGAAAACTTGTGCTAATCTCAAGTAGATTTTAAATATGCCGAGTTGGATTTTATATAGGCTAAGTATTTGCGAATTTCTTTATTAGAGATTTTAAATTGCAAAGAATAAGAGATGATAGTGTTAGTTACGAATTAGGATGCTAAACAAAGTTTATTTGGAAAACTTAAAGGCTTATAAGAATAACTTGTGATTTTTCTTCCCCGGAGTTCTTAAAATGATTAATTATACGTGTTCTCTTTGATTTCTACAAATTAGAGTTTTACTCTTAAAAGTCTAATCAACATATTTAGAGAAAAAGCTTTATCGATGAAGTCGACATCATTTGTAAATAAGAATTTTAGTTCAAATTTATACTTTGGTTTTCTAAAACGAAATTTTTCTATTTGCAAAAATAATGTGTTTAATTAAAAAAAAAACTCTATAAAAATGTAGTTGGTAAATAAAAAGGATGCAAGTTATAAATCCTTAGTGTTAATAATTAATATACAAACTCCATCGCAATAAAGTACATGGGCATTTGTCGGTTCGCTCCCGATGTGACATCGAAAGAAAGGATGGAGGATGTATATTTAGGGTTGGTATCATAATAAGTACACGAGCTCTTGTCGGAGGCGTGGCCGATGTGTCGTCGAAAGAAAAGTGATACCGATTCCTAGCCTAATAATGTAAATAGAAATAATAATGTTGCAAAGATAGAAAAATAAATAGTAAAAGTTTCATTTTCTAAAACCAAGGTATTCTTTTGAACTAAGGTTTGCAAAAGTCTACAAGGCTTTTTCATCGGAAGTTCATGCGTTTCGATTAGTATTCTCCGGATGGGGTGTCAAAAGCCTTAGCACTTACCCGATGACGGTGGGATTGCTAGAGAAGAAAGTCATTCATGGGACAAGTGAACCAACGATGTCTTAGCTAAGGAGGTTTTTGTTTGCTTTGAGTTGTGATTCTACTAAGTGATTAACATATTTGCCCAAAAGGCCCATGTGTAAAGCTTGGTCGGATTTCAACTATCTAAATATGTGGATTTAATGGTTTAAATTAATTTGAACACACACACCTAAATATATGATTTATGTCGGGAAGAGGAATTCACAAGTTGTAATTATAAGTAGTCTTAGCATCTTAGTTCGTAATCAATAGTGATCTTATTTTTAAGCTTAGCATGGGAAAAGTGAAAAATCGGGGATGATGAAGTTATCTTTTAGACACTTAATTGTGCTTTTTGTTCTATGATCCTAAAAGTTACCAATGAGGTAATGAAAACAATACATTATGTCAACACAAATAAGTTGTAGTTAGGTAGTTAATTATCAAGAAAAATCATAAAAAGAGAAAAATCTTTGAAAATGGGAAGTCGGGTGTTTTATAACTTATGATCTCTTATCTCTCTCAACAAAAATCTTTGCTACTTTTCAAAGGTTTAGTTTGGGGAATTTTCGAGGTATTTGGTTATAAGGCATGTGATATTGCGTGAGACACACAATGGTTTTAGTTTGTGGGAATTTTGATAAGTGTAGATACAGCATATCCTTTTGTAACAAAATAAACCCAATTAAACCCAAAACAAACCAAAAATGGCAAAGATGTGCTTGTATTTGTGTTTTGTGTGTGCAGGTACGGATATACCAAAAATCACAAGAAAACAGTCAAAAACAGGCAAGCACGGACACGAGAATTAGTAGAGTACAAAGCCGAAGCCAAAAAAGTCAAGCCTCAGTCAAAGTCAGCCAAGAAAAATCAAAGTCAGTCAAAAATGGTCAAACTAAGTCAAACACAAAAGGACAAATCCTCAAAATGTTTCACTTTGGTCCCTCAACTCTCACAAAAGTCCAAAAATGTCCCCTCCTCCCTTATTGGGCCCAGGAAAGCTTAATGGGCCTCTATAAACCTAGGAAACCCTATCCGGATCCCAAAAGCCCAATTCATAAGCCCATTACTAGCCCACTTCCCTTTTAAATAAACCACAAGGGCTAAACTTGCAATTTCCTAAAGCTATTTATAACTAGAAAAGGAGAAAGAAATGAGAGGGACTGAAAGTGTCAAAAGGCCAAAGTTCAAACCGTTTTTACCCCTTTCAGTTATAACTTGGCGCCAAGACCCAATTACTGTTCATCGTCACTCTCCTTTCACCCCCAGTAAAAAACAAAGGGCTTTTGAAAATTAAAGGGTGCGATTGTCTATTCAAGTGATCTAGTACACAATGGCAAGGGTCAAATCAGTCTTTCCAAGGGATTCACTAGCTCACTCTCATGAGGAGGCCACGTCAGCAATGGTAAAAGCACAAAGTGGTGTGGGTTTTTGCACTAAACACACTCACACAACTAGCACAAGCTGTCACATCAAAGAATGACAGCTTGGCAATCCGTGTGAGTGAGTTATTGATCCAACGGCTAAAAACTTTTGATCCAATGATTATGACAATGAGTGGTGAAGATTGAAGGATTGAAGAGCAAGGCAAGGTGATAGGTGTAAAATACACATATCTATCTATACCTAAAAAGACCCAATTAAACCCAAAACAAACCAAAAATGGCAAAAAGCTGAAATAGAGCTGTTTGAATTCGGTAATAATCTTATCTAAACCTTAAATCATTAATCTATTATGTGATCTACTAAATTTAGCTTTTTTGGAAATGGGGATTCTTAACTTGAAGAGATCCCAAGGACTTATTAACCCTAGCTTATTAATAAGCTTAGGGAGCTCAGTAGCTTGCCTTTATTGGTATATGTTTTATGGCATTTTTGTATTGGTCCTCTTGTTTAGCTAGAGGAGTTTGTAAGTTTCTCTTTCATTTTCCTTTAAATTCTAGTTTTAAATAATGATATTATTGCTTGCTATGTTTAGATCTGCTTATTTGCTTATTCTCTTTGCTTATTAGTGTTTAAATATCTCTTCTAGTGCTATTTAGTTATGTGTTTTTCATCTGTTTTTGCTTAAATAGTTATAGATTATTAGTTACTAATTTCTGTCATAAAAACTCATAAAATCCAAAAATATTAGATTAAATAGTATAGATCTTAGATTAAGGCTTATTTAGTTGTTAAAGTTTTCTTAATTAAGTTTGTTTTAAGCTAGTTTTTTATCTGGTATTTAGTATTTGTTCATTAGATTTCTCTTAAAAAGTTTTTCTCAAACCTGTCATAGTCTAAAAGGGGTGTTTGGTTTAGTGCACTCTCAAATTTTACACTAGCAGTACTAACATAAGTTAGTACTGCTGCACCTTTACACTACCAGTACTAACCATAAGTTAGTACTGCCAGCCTAAATTTTTAGCTAGGAATTCAAGTAGGATTAAGTTTAGTTATAGCTTATCTTAAATTTAGTTTTAGCTTATATTTCTTAGCTTATTTCATAGTTTAATTCTGATCTTAAAAGTCAAATTGCATCAGCAGTACCTTCAAGTTAGTACTGCTGATATTTACACTACCAGTACTAACTAACAAGTTAGTACTGCTACCTCTGGTTTAACTTTTAGTCGAGTAATTGTAGGATTTAATAGCCTATCTTTTAGCATTTTAAAGTCTAGTTATAGCTTAAAATAGAACAAGTCTTAAATTTTATTTTCTAGCTTATTTTCTTAGCTTATTTTTGCTGTCAAAAAAGTTAAAAAGCCAAAAACAGTACTTAGAAACTTTAGGATTTAAATTTGTTAATTTAGCCTATGGGTCTAGATTTTCTAGCTTAATTAGATAGATTATAAGTAGTTTTATAAGCCCTTAAAGTTTTAGAGTCTAGTTTAGCCTTTTAAGCTTTTAAGCTCATTTGGATTTAGTGCTATCTTGCTTATTTTCTGAGTTTGCTTAGTTCATGCTCAATTTTAGTTAAGTTAAAAAGCACTTCTAGGTTGAATTTAATTTGGCATTTTTAGATTAAGCACATCCATAAGCATTCATAAATCATATTTCCTTTTTCACATTAAGCTAATTTGGAGCTCATAATCGTCGTTTTAGTATAACTTAGCCCAAACCCTTAGTTTCTGTAGCAGCTTATTAATAAGCTCTTTTTAGAGCTTATCTTATGAGTTTCAGACTATATGTCATTTTGTTAAAGTTGGTTCGCCTAGCATTTACCCTTTTACCAACTTTGCTTCTTTGAGTTTTTCATTTTAAGCTCTTTAAAATTTCGAATGCTTATTTGGACCTTAGTTTGTGATCGGGGTAGATTATCAGGGTAGATAGTGTAACTTTTGAATTTAGTTGTTTTAATAAGTTGTTCTCCATCGTTAGTCTTTAGTTCCTCACGTTATCTCTTAGATCTTCGCACCATTAGTCCAATAGTTAAGTTGTTAATTAAGCTTATTAGTTTTAATTAGTAATTAGGTTAATTTTCAATTAGTTTAATTAAACTTTTATAAAAAGATAAAAATTAGGGCTTTAATTTTTAAGAATTTTCGGCAATTGTTCTTTATTTAGTGAAATTTTAGTTTACATTTTTAGGGATTTAAAATTTGTCTACTTGCTTAATTGTCCCATATTGTGCTTCTTAATTTCGTAGTAATAGCTTATCCAAAATATCTTTGTTCCATTCAAATCAGGATCCGAACCTAAAACGTGGTTTCAATTTCACTAGTCGTTGGGGAAACGACCCGGGTGATCATACTTACCCGGTTAAACATACGTATTTTATATTATATTATATATATTTTTGAGAGTGAATTTTATCAAGGGTAACTTGGTAATCTTCTTAATTTCTCTTTTAAAAGTATTATATTTTATATATATTTTAGGTATACAAAACTACGAATCAGTTTTTGGCGCCGTTGCCGGGGACTAGTGTTTACGATTCCTACGTTTTGTGTTTGTTGATTTGGTTTGAAGATCCTTTCGACTTAGAAAGTTTCATTCTTGTTTTAAAATTCAAAAAGTAAAAAAAAATCATAAAATATAAAAAGTAAAAAATATTTTCCTTTTCTTTTTAGTATAAGTAAAAGATAAAAAAAAATAGAAAAATCAAAAACATAAAAAAAAAATTAAAAAAAAAAAATAAAAGTCACCAATTGGTAAAAATACCAAAATATAACATTCTCAACGGAGGTGTTATCATTTCAATTTCCGGTGAACTTGTTGGTTCCCAAATCGTAATCAAAGATTTAACACTTGCCTTTTGTGTCTCTACCAAGTACGGCTCACCTTGAAAAGAAATTTTCAAGAGCTACCGTGAAGTAGTTGATTATTTGGTTTAAGTCTCTTTCGTGTAACCGTTAAAATTCATTGTTAAAAAAAAAATTAGTGTAAAGTTTTGCTTTTTAATTGTTAGTTTTTCTTTTTATGCGCACTCGTTCGCAATCTCGAAGACGTCGCATTAGGGTTTCCTTGGTGTATAAAAGGAACCCTTACGGCATAGTTAGAGATACGAATCCAAGATAGAAAAGTAATAGTTATTAGGCAAAACATATAGTTGTTTTGTGAATCATTCAATATATTGAAAGTTTTGTGAAAGTTCTTGTGTTACTGTTATATTGTTTCTTCTTGTGTACAAATATTAGTTTCCGGGGGCGGGGGCATAATCTTTATATATTACTCAGGGTTTCTATCATAGTTGTTTTAGATCTATCTAAGACAACTTAAGCTTTAACAAGCTAATCTAAGATCTGTCAAAAGGGGATTGATGACGTATAGTCCAACCTCGGGTCATGCACCCGACCCATGAATAGTACTTATACCCAGGCCATCGACTGAATGAGCCATAGCGACCTATAATACGGTCTTCCAAGGCCCAAATGGTACTACCCACTGTACTGCCTATGGGGAAGCCCATGACATATCGGGCTATCACACGACGAGGATTTAGGCCCCATGAGGCCCAACTAGCGCACACGTGCACAGCTTATCTAGAACACCGTCTTACCGAACGAGTCATAATCATAAGGTGGGCCCCACTAAGTTACAAATAACGGTGAATACTAAATAAGCGGTGAGACCTCTCGGATATCTAACCTAATTAATGGGACAAAGCCATTGAGGGTTTTGGTGATATATAGAGAGCACCATCGGCCTCATCTAAGGTACGATATTTAAAACCGCGCCACGCGGCGCGGCGCGGAGGTACGGACGCGGACCCGCGCGACGCGACGCGCGGCGCTTACTGGCGCGCGCGAACGAACGCGACGGCGATCGGCTATACGTACGGACTTACGCGACGCTCGAACGGAACGAAGCGAATGAATCGTACGCGACAGAACGCGTGCGCGCACGGCGCGCTCGAAACGCGCGAACGAACGGACGCGCAACCGAATGAAAAAAAAGGGCGGGCATGAAATGAGGTAGGAAAAAAGTTAAAAATCGAGTAAAATCCACAGAAAAAATCGAGAAGTACCCCTCAAAATCAGCAAGTCCAAAAAAAACCCAAACTATTCTACTAAAACCTAACCGATAACTTACTCTCGAAAGCCGGAGGATAATCGTGGCTGGAGACCAATCCCACGGAAGCCAATGAGCTTGTTTTACTTAGTGCGCACGGTCTCATACATCAAACAAATTGAATACAGGAACCGCAGCCTAACAGATCCTTATTACACCTACTTAGGACCTAAATCCAGGATCTCCAACTTTTGTATCAACAGATTGCGCCATCCCTTGGGAACACAACACTAAGAACACTGCACTAAAATCTAGAATGACCAAGCAAGGAAACATTACCCACGGACATCCGCAGGCGAAGAAGCAGAGCGACCAAAGTCTCTATACAAGATCCTAAGCAGCCTCTGGAAGCGCTAATGCGCCATATGATCGGTCTTCACAGCGATGGGACCGGGCCCCTGGGGACAACCCTGACAACCGCCACACAAATCACAAGTCACGAAAGGTTTACCAGCGTGCTACTTCACACCACCCCTTGCCCCAAACGTTGCCCAGGGACGAATACCCCGATCCGCCACCCCCACCACCTTCGAAACAAGGGTCCTCGAGTAGGGACTGAAACAACCTCAGCACTATAAGGGGTCGCATACTGAACTGGCTACACCATGCGACCACTGCATGCCGGACGAACCATACCCGCATACCCACCACCACCTCCCACGCCAACCAAACCTACCAGGGGAACCCTCCCCACACCTGAATAAACCCCTAACCACCCAGACCCCCTGATAACCTACCAGGTCCGTATAGAGGGGACTCGGGGCAGTAATAGTGTTTATTGTACGCAATCATAAGAAAGTAATGTGGAATCTTCATTATTGGTTGGTTGTTTGCTATTTGTGCGCAGTGTCGAGGCTACTAGCAATTCCTCTGCGCCGGACAGGCAGTTGTACATACCCATAGCACCCCCACCCGAAAAACACCCCAGACTATCCCCTTGACTGCTGATACAATCTAAGGAGGGATCCGCGAAGACAGGTCCTAAGGCGTTTGAGGGTATGTCCAGTGGATCATACTTATGGAGGAGTTTGTATGTCCACTGCGCAGCATAAGAACAAAGCACGCGCTGCGTCGGCGCAGCTGAGAGCAAGGTTTTCTAGTGAACGCAGCCAGAGTGTACAGAAGGATGAGGAGATTCTGCTACTGAAGACAAAGTTGGCAGACTGCGCAGGCTGCGGCAGAGTCCTCGAGGTCTATTGCAACAGAAGCTTTCCGAGTAAAAAATGGCACTATAGCGCTTGTCAAGGTAGAAGGCAATAGCCGCAATTCTGCGGATTACAAGGCAAGTTGTCACTGGGCTGTGAAGTATTTGGAGGGGGGGTACGAACAAAACAACCTTTTAGCTGGGCTGGATTGATTTCCGCCAGAAAGTGTAGAGGCAGTTTGGAGAAGCATGAGGAGAAGTTACGCAAGCTTCAGTATTGAGTATGATGAGGAGCTTTACCACACATGTTGTCCCTATTCACTGAGCGCCAGGTGGCTCATAAGCCATGGTTGCGCCTTGCCTGGCCATGAGCGCTTTGGAAATCTCAGTAATAGACGAGGTCAAGCAGTCCTTTGGGGATGTTGTGAATGTGCAATGGCACGTGGTTCAGGCGGAAGGGTGGAGGAACTGCATGAAAATAAGTTTCTGACAGAGCCTGCCGCATCATACTGGTAACCTGGAATCTAATGATAATGCATAGAGGAGCTTGTTGACTGCGATGGAGACGATGAAATTGTTAGAGCCTTCTCATTTGCACAGCTGGAGCGTAGACAGGATTACCCCATAGATGTGAATAATGGCGGGGTTACCTGTGCTAGGCATCACCGAGGGCGCTAATGCCCACTATTACTTTCTCAAACCTCAACCACGGGCCGGACGTGGCGCAACTGCAGGTTCCTATCTTTGCCTGTCCGCGTGACATCCTTAATCCTTTTGCACTTGAGAAGGAGATTCCGTTGAAGGAGTCTTTAGAGGCCCACGCCATAAGGCTTGCTAAGAAGAAGGGGGTGAAGGGCAAGGCAATATTATGCGGTGTTGGTGCAGCGCACATCCCCCGTTCTGATGGAGTACCAGTTAGCGTGGCGACTGTGTCACCTAAAGATAGTGAACTTCTGGGGAAGCTTGAGGAGGCTGGAGATGCTGCGTACCAAGTTGGCAGTTCAGAGCAAAGTCGTTGTCACAGCATCTAGGCTTTCTTCCTTGTGCAAACTTATCGTTTTTGTGTATGTTGGCAAATTTTGTTTAATCAAACTCATGGTTCTTTTGTAAAAGTTATCCTTTGGGACCCATAGTATGGGTTGTTTGTTGTTGTGGCTTGTGCGATTGTACGCACACAAGATATGTTATAAAAGTTGACAATATGTTTGTGCACAATTATTTGCCTTTGCATGAAAGACTTGTTTGTGATGTGCTATTTTGCAATTGCTGGTAACATACAACGGTCATTACAAAGTTCATGACTGCAAAATATGCTAAGTTTACATGTATGGGTTGACATTACAATTACATGCGGCGTACCGCGAATACCATATCAAGAAGTCAAAAGTTTTGACTCCTAATTTGTTAAACGTGCACCGTGTGCGCTGCTAAGAGGCGCATAACCATCGTGGAATGCGCATTTAAACTTACTCACAACAGTCTTGAGCAGAAAGGTGTTTAACAGGATTCATATCCAATGTTGATGGTTTTGCAACCCATCTTACTCAACGAGTCCATTTAGTAGTTTACTCACCATTTCCATCTGGGGATATAGGTGCATTCACTACCGTGTAAGCACAGAATAATGTAACAACAATATTGATACATAAATAGATACTCACAATAAGCATGTAAAGTGAATTGTGTCGCGGAGTTAGCTAGAAACCGCGACATTTAATTAATACTTGCAAAAATAAAAAAAAAATTACCCCCATTTGTCCTTTAAAAAAAAACATAATACGCATATACCCAGTAAGCACTTCCTAACGATAAGCATCATCTACCCCCTTAAGATTGCAGATTAAGTTCCATTACCACCTACCCCAAAAACCGGCGCTGGAACTCCACATTCAGGCTCAGCCATCGGCAACTCACAGACCATCCATGTCACGCAGCTTGTTAAGCTCCTTTTCCAAATGCTTCCGTAACCTCGTAAGGGTCCTCCCACATTGGAGTCCAGCTTCCTGTGTCTTCTCCGTGTGGCTTGCGTCGTTAGCCACTATACACGAATCTCCTGTCTAAATGAGGACCCTTCGAACTTAGCGTATAGTATCCCTTCATTTTTACCACTTTTGGCTTTTCCTCACGTATGGCTGCTTGTTCGCGCCTTTCCTCCAATATGTCCAAGTCTATACGTCGCTCGTCGTCATTGGTTGGGCGATATTGACCTCCGCGGTACGAATAGTTGGCATTCCCTATTTGCGGCTGGTATAAACGGCTAAAATGGGGGGGTGCGTCTGGCTTCCGTCCCATAGACAAGAGAGAAGGGAGTGTCCCCTGTGCTAACTTTTATTGTTGTGCGATGTGCCCACAAGACATGTGACAATTCCTCTACCCACCTGCATTTATGTCTATCCAGGCGCGCTTTGATTCCTTCGCCTAGACTTCGATTTGCGCGCTCAACCAAACCATTGGTCTGTGGGTGTTTAACCGATGCAAAACGCTGTGTAATGCTTAATCTCGTGCACCAGTCTTTGAACGGGTTATCACAGAATTGTTTCCCATTGTCCAAAACTATTTCTCCAGGTAATCCAAAACGGCACACAATGTTATCCCAAACAAATCGTTTTACCTGATTCCCTGTGATTGTGGCGACCGCTTTTCGCCGTCGATCAATTTTAAGTAAAAGGTAGTCTATAGCCACGATAAGGAATTTCAACCTCCCGCTGCAACAGGGAAGGGACCAGCGATGTCGATACCCCACTTGTGGAATGGCCATGGTGAGGTGATGGGTGTTAGCTCCTGTTTGTGGTTGCGCGGGAATGGTTTATTGTACTTGAAATCATTGCATTTCTTAATCATGTCGCGGCGCGTCGCGGTGCATGGTGGCCAGTAGTACTAGAGCCTGTAGGGGTCACTTTGCTACTACAGATCGTGGTCCTGATTGCATACTGCATGAACCCGCATGAATCTCGCGAGCACATAGTCATGCCTGAATAGGGTCTTACGCATCAGAGCTATGGTTGTAGTAACGAAACTACGATAGAGGTCACCAATTCGAAGTTCGTATCTCTGCGCCATGTGGGCGTATTTGCCGTGCATGCCTTTTGTTTCATGAGGGAGCTTGTCCTTGCTAAGATTACGATGATAGGGTCATCCACGTAGATCTCCTGCTCCTCTAACACCGTAGATATCTCCATTCTCCGAGATGGATTTGTTCTTGCAAGATTTCGACCGAACACCTCTTTGATATGTGCCGAACTTGTGGAATGCGATTCTTACTTAAGTGCATCCGCTTTTTTGTGTCACCTTCTATGAACTTGCCAAATGGTTGAATCTATCAAAGCCTGGATTAGCGACTTGGTCTGTTCGAGGTATTGAAGCATGTGTCTTCTTTAGCCACATATTCGCCCAACACATGGTTGGCTACTAAACGGGAGTCCACATTTGCTTCTAGGTTACGTATGTATGGACACCCATTCGAGCTGCAATGCGTAGTCCCGCAATTAGGGCTTCATACTCGCCTCGTTGATTCGTAAGGCTGTGATTCAAGCGCAGTGCGTAGTGAATTTCCATCCTTTCCAGGGTTAGTGCGGATGAGGCCTGCGCCCGAAAACCCGTCCCACCACGCATGACGATCCACATCCGTGAATAAGACCCATGGTTCCTTGAGTTTTACTTCGCTGCTGGCGGGAGACAAGGCATCGATTCTGGTTATTTCGATGAGAAAATCCGCCAGTATCCTGCTCCTTTCAGTGCGGTTGCGTGGTCTATAAGATGATATTATGACTCCCACTAGCAACACACTCCACTTTGCAATCGGCCCACTCATCATGGTTTAGAGATAACCTGTTTGATGGTTGATCTGTGATTACCACTATTGGGGTCGCTTGGAAATATCTGTAGGGAGTGTAGACTGGGGTGACTGCCCCCTGGCGCAGATCTTTTGGCAGGCAAATACTACAGCCAGGATTCAGCTTCTCCATTGCGCTAATTTGGAACTCCGTTCCTTGATTGCTTTACTTACGAGAAGTATAACCGAGTTTGTACTGAGTCCCTATCTGTCATAGCACGGCCGCTAATTGCCCTCATTCGTCGCGGATAAATACATAATCAACTCCTCCCCCTAGTCGGTGCGACTATCGTGGGAGGTGCGCTCCCTGCAAATGTCTGCTTGAGTGTGTGAAAGCTTCGGGTCTGCTTCTGTGGGTCCAACGAAGTCTCCCTTCTTCATACACTTCTTGAGTGTTTTGAACAAGGGGAGTGAACTTGTCATTCCTTACATGGATAGGAACCTTGCTTCAAACCCTGAACTAACTCTCCCATTTAACGACCGATGACTTCTTTCATCGTGCGCAGTGGAAGGAAGTTGGATTACATCTTTTGTTTTTTCTGGACACAGGCATGATGCAGTCATGTACTATCAGTCTATCCGAGGAACATGCTCTTTAGACCCAAAAGTGCATTTATTTAGGATTTTAGCCTTCATATTTATTTTTCGCAGTGCCTGAAAGTTCTCTACAATGCTCTGCACCAACTCATCTTCGTGTGGCTTCTTTATAACAAGGTCCATCGACCACAACACAGCCCTTCTAAGTTGCCCAGCCACTTGCCTCTCGAAACGCGTTATCTACCAAGTCGCTGGTAAGGTGGCACCCGCATATCTTTAGGCCAAAATGCATCTTGTATAGCAATAGACACCTGACCTTGTGTGGAAAGGCTATCTTTCCTCGTCATCCTTAGGCCATTTAGATTTTGTGATACCCTTGTAGCATCCAGGAAGCACTTGAAGGGTATCCGCATAAGGACTACCCACGTTCCAGACTATCTCCGGTTAGTGGATAGCAGTCTTGTGGACAACATGCGCTTAAATGTCCATGTAAGGTCAATTAAGTCCAGCGCACATACCGCCAGCTTACCATCGCTACTTTGAACATAATTGGTTGAAGAGACCAGTCCAGGTAATAAGAGGACCAACTTCACTGCATGATACCTGCCTTCCACGAGTTTATGTACCAATCCTCCAGAATGGCCCTAAGCCGCGCTCTGGAGCTTGCCTGCGTTTTTTCTGCCTACTGGGGGAGTATCCTTGTCGATTTTCAACTTGTGTTCTGTGATCCGCATCGTTGGCACAAAAAAGAATGCTAACATTCATGTGTTTGAGTTCCCATGCAAAGATATCGAGGTTTCTTTGCAAGAGTTCTGCACACAGCCCCCCCTAACCCGTATCAGACGCGACCCCGACGATCGATAACTTCTTGCTTCGGTAACGGATGAATCTTGACCTTGCAAGTTTGTAACTTTGGTTGCGTGCTGTCTTCTGATCTGCGTCACGTCACATGTGTACCGTGTTGCAATCTTTAGGACGGTGGCGGCGGTGTTGTAAGATGGTGACAATTCCGCCGGCGACAGGGAATATTAGGCATCCCGAGGGCCAAGGATAGACGCTCTGCGTATCGCTGAAAGTGCCTGGACATCCAATAATGCCATTGTATGGCGATGGTGATCTGATCACCATAAAATTCATCCAGGCTGTTGTGGAGTGCTCCTTATTGCCAACCATAACCTGTAATCGTATTTGCCCCATGGGCCATATCTTTTTCTCCCAGAAGCCAGATCAACTGACGTCGTGGCCGGGTTTAACTGACTTTTTACTTCAGGGCGCAGTCTTTAGAAGCAATGTTCGTACAGTATGTCTGCAGATGCGCCTCCATCAATGTACATGCGATGGATGTCGTGACCCGCTACATTTATCTCGATGGTAAGTGGCTCCACCAATAGCGATTGTCCGTAGTTGAAAGTGGGAAAAGAGATGCCACTATCCTATGCGAAAATTTTTGGCATGACTTTTTGCTTAGTTTTTCCTGCCATGACTGCACCATATAGATGGTGTCAGCCTTGTCTCTAGGTGCGTCTTTCTTGCCTCCGCTCCTTTGTTTATCTTTCCCTTCCTTGATGTTCTTCACCAGGTGATCCAATCTGCCTTCCTTTACCAATTTGTCAATTAGCTGGCGCAGTTGGACGCACTCATTGGTAGTATGGCCCTTCTGCCTATGATACTCACAGTATCCGTTCCCCATCGCCGTTGCGCTCTTCTGTAGTACCATTGGTGGTGGTCTTGGGAAGTTTTGTAAGCGGGTATACCACTTCTGTATCGAGAATCTCCATTGGGTCATAGTCAGTGGGGTGTACTTGTCGTTCGCCGAACGCTCCGCACCCTCTGACCGAATACCCACTGGCGGTAGCAGTTGTAACGACTGCTAACTCTGGTCATATGGATTATCTCCTGGACTGTTCCTGGTGACTTTGTTGTTTTAGTAGCCGTATTCTGCTTACCGCAGCGCGGCTTCACCTTTAAATGAAGGACCTTGTAGCGTTACATCAACTCATCAAAGGTTTGGGTGAACCCTAATCATTCAACCTTTTGATAATTCTGGGTTATTTATTCCATTCATAAACCTAAGATCTTGAGATTTTCGGGGCACGCCTTGACGTGAAATGCATTCAGTCCTTATAGCGCTCTAACGTAGCGCTTTGGAGGTTCCCCTTAGCGCTGTTCACCCTGCAAGCTCGACAGGGTTTCTTTGGCACACTCTTTCCATTGAGTAAAATTTAAGCGGGAATGCCCTAACGCCAAGTCTCTTCAAACCCAATCAGATGCTTCCTCGCGTGGTAGTTTGGCTAAGACCAGGTTCCCGCGTTTCCTACTAACGAAGAATTGAACATTTGGCACAGACACGGTTGTGCCAGTTTTCATAGTGGCCGCCGATTCGAAGATTTTTAGGATGTCGTCCCAGGAACACCAGACTCCATCATATGTTTTTACGTTAGCAGGCATAGGGCGCCTTTCTATCCTCCTAGAAATCGCTTATGGCGCCGGGTAAATGCGCCGACCTATTGGCGACGCCATGGACGGGAACATATCTTCATCTTCGTCCTTCACGATATTGTTCGTGGGATTTCCAGTGTCCCGTTTCCTATGGCGACCTTCGTTGTCCGAGAGTCTTACTAGATAGGAGCTACTCTTCCCGCAGGCGCTTGCGCGACTTCCTCGAGTCCGAACTTGGAGGACTTTCACTGTCGGGAGCGACTTTGTCCAAACGCCTGCTGTGGACATTTGCGACTACCCAAGCCATATCACGGACGCTGATGCCCCAGTCTTGTTTTTCATGTGTCCAAGTTCTGCAATTTAGCCGTATTGATTACCCGAAACTTTCTTTCCCGATTCTTATCTCCTACCGGGCAGACCTAAGTTAAGTCGATGCCTGTAGGCTCTGGCTTGATCTCTATGGTTTTTCCTCTTGCATGAGGGCGACCGAAAGTCCTCGTAGATTGAGATACCGAAATCACTCGGCGCCAGTTCAGATGCGACCCCTTCTGTGTGAGGTTGTATCAGTCCTACCTCGAGAAAACCCCTTGTTTCGAAGGGGTGGGGTGGCGGCTCGGTGGTATTTCGTCCCTAGGCACGTTTGGGGTATGGGTGGATGAAAAGTATCAACCGCTGTTAAAACCTTTCGTGCTTGTGATTGTGGCGTTGTCTGGGTTCCCCAGGGGCGTCCCATCGCTTGAAGACCAGATCATATGGCCGCTTAGCGCTTCCAGAGGCCTGCCTTAGAGATCTGTCTAGATGACTTGGTCGCTCTGCTTCTTCGCCAGCGGGAGTCCCGCTGGTTAACGTTTCCCGTTGCTAATTGTCCATTTCTAGATTTGCAGTGTTCCTAGTTGTTGTGTCCCAGGATGGCGCCAATCTGTTGAAAACAAAAGTTTGGACGATCCTTGATAGGTCCCTAATTAGGTGTAATAACGGATCTGATAGGGCTCCGGTTCTGTATCAATTAGTCTTGATGTATGAGGAATAAGAGAAAGAAAAGGGTCAGAAAGGGTTGAAGAAGGGATTCTCACAGCGTTTCGTATTTGGCTTCCTCTCTCCTGACACTTTGTACCTAAGATTCATCTCCAACCCTATCAGTCAAGAGAGGCGATAATCACCCTGCGCACTAAGAAAACAAAGCACCATTAGGCTTACCGTGGGATTGTCTCCACGATTATCCTCCGGCGTGATAGTAATAATCGGTTAGGTTTTAGTAGAAAGTTAGGCTTATGAGGCGAAACCTTATGATAAGCCGAGTGTGCTCTCTATATACTCCCAAACCCTAATGGCTTTGTCCCATAAATAGTTTAGTTCCAGAGGTCCTCCACCGATATTTAGTATTCACCGTTATTTAGTAACTAGTTGGGCCCACCTGTAATGATTATGACTTCGTCTCTTGAAGGGTGTTCTAGATACCTGGCGCACGTTGCGCTAGTTGGGCCCACAGGGCCCTAAATCCTCATCGTGATAGCCCAATTGCTCATGGGCTTCCCCCATAAAGGCCGTAACCATTTAGGCCTTGGAAGCCGTAATTAATGTCCTAGGCCCATTCAACATGGGGCCTGGATAAGTACTATTCCATGGGTCGGGTGTCATACCCTAGGTTGGGACTATAGCGTCATCAATCCCTTTTGACAGATTCTTAGATTAGCTTGTAAATGCTAATTTTGTCTTAGATAGATCGAAAACAACTATGATAGAAAACCCTGAGTAATAATAATATTAAGAGGAAACTATATTTATACACGCCAAGAGAAACAAATATAACAGTAACACAAGAACTTTCACAAAACTTTCAATATATTGAATGATTCACAAAACAACTATATGTTTTGCCTAATAACTATTACTTTTCTATCTTGGATTCGTATCTCTAACTATGCTGTAAGGGTTCCTTTTATACACCAAGGAAACCCTAATGGGCTTACAAAACGCGTTAAGTGATCATGCATATCTATTCCTAATATAACTCATGCATATCACATAAGCATACTACTATATACACTACAGTACTAAATATACAACTAACAGTACTAACTATAACTGGCAGTACTAACAATGTACTAGCAGTACTAACTAACTTATTAGCAGTACTAAGTGCAAAAGCTCTAAATCCTAACACTTATCCTTTAGGATATAGAGCTACAATGATCCGACTGAGAGCCGAGGCACCATTTACTTCCCATCCACTACCACTACCATCACCTATTGTACTTCCACGTACTAGAGCATTTGTGGCCATGATAAGAGCTACTGCACCATCTACCTATATCTTAGCACCTCAATCAGAGGCACCACCATCCGGGACAACCACCGAAACTACCTACTCTAACGCTATACCACTACATCATCACCACCTTTGCTTCTTCCCTCTACTAACCGTAGAGCGGATGTTCATGAGGCTTGCTTACCGCTTCAGAAGAGGCTATGCTTTGCCTTTTGATTCGTAGTTTTGTATACCTATAAAATATAAAATAAAAATACTACTTAGGTAAATTCCAACTATTCACCTTTAACTAAGGTAAAAAGTTAAAACTTACAAAAATAATATAATATATATAAAATACGTATGTTAAACCGGGTTAAGTAATGATTCACCGCTATGAAAAAGGGAACGGGTCGTTTCCCGATTTTCCCCAACGACCAGTGAAATTGAAACCACGTTTAGGTTCGGATCCTGATTTGAATGGAACAAAGATATTTTGGATAAGCTATTACTACGAAATTAAGAAGCAACAAATAATGACAATTAAGCAAGTAGACAAATTTTAAATCCCTAAAAATGTAAACTAAAATTTCACTAAATAAAGAAAAATTGCCGAAAATTATTAAAAATAAAAGCCCTAATTTTTATCTTTTTATAAAAGTTTAATTAAACTAATTAAAAATTATCCTAATTACTAATTAAAACTAATAAGCTTAATTAACAACTTAACTAATGGACTAATGGTGCAAAGATCTAAGAGACTAACGGAGAAACTAACAGACTAACGGAGGGACAACTTAGTAAACAACTAAATTCAAAAGTTACACTATCTACCCTGAGAATCTACCCCGATCATAAATTAAGTCCAATAAGCACTCGAAATTATAAAGAGCTTAAAATGAAAAACTCAAAAAAGCAAAGTTGTAAAAGAAGCTAGTGGAATCAAAATTAATAAAGGCTACTTGGGCTGAAACTCTCAAATAAGCTCAAAAAGAACTTATCTTTAAGCTGTTTACAGAAAGTGGGGTTTATCCCTCGGTTTTAGAAAATTAGCTATAAAAAACTCAATACTAGATAAAAATGTAAAAGGAAAGAAGTTCTAAAGAGCTTATGATAAGCTTAATCTATAAATGAAAAGAAATTAA
>BQNB010022423.1:0-39929 GCA_026074375.1 Tanacetum coccineum | reverse complement strand
CTTTTAGTGTATAGGAGCCCTTTTCCCCTTTTTGCGTTGCCCTTAGGTTTTGCTTCCTTTAGTTTCTTTCTTAGGCTAGTCGCCCTTTAGGGCGGGTAGGACCCCTCTTTCCCTCATTTTGCTTTGCCCTTCCTTTTGCTTTGCCCTTGGTTTTAGCCCCCTTAGCTTTATCTTAGGTGGCTTGTCTTTTAGGTTTTTAGTCTCTCATAGCTTCCCTTTTGTCTTGGCGTCGTCCTTAGGCCCTTTCCTTAGCACGTGTCACCCGTTTTGTGTTTTTTTGTAGCTTTCTTGCCTTCTTTGCTTTGTTGTTTCTGTGTTTGTTGTATGCCTGTTTATGCATGGCGTTCTTGCTTTTGTTTCTTGTTTTTCCTGCCCGTTTTTGCCTCATCTTCTCCCGTGGTCTATTCTTGTTTGGTTTTTGGTGCTTTGCGTTGTCTGCTTGTTTGTCTTCGCCATTCTGTTATGATCCCACATCGGCCAAGTATGGGATTTGTTGATGGTTTATAATGTCTAGGTGTCCCCTCCTCAAACAAGCTAGCTTTTTGAGTGATTTCTACACTTGGACTTGTGAACCGATACGAGCCTAGTATGGGATAGGTTCGTATCAATTGGTATCAGAGCTAGGCCTACCTTTCGAGGTTCCAACACTCGGAGTGGTGGCCAATGGAGTGGTGGCTTGGACCCAAAAAAAGTAGGGTGCCAACCGTGACCAACATAGCCGTGACCAACGAGCTCGGAGTGGTGGCCTATGGAGTGGTGGTTTGGACCCAAAGAGGGGTGCCAACCATGACCAACATAGCCGTGACCAACAAGGACGTTGGTTCTTCAAATGGTGGGGTATTGTTATGATCCCACATCGGCCAAGTACGGGATTGGTTGATGGTTTATAAAGTCTAGGTGTCCCCTCCTCAAACAAGCTAGCTTTTTGAGTGAGTTCTACATTTGGACTTATGAACCGTTACGAGCCTAGTATGGGATAGGTTCGTTGCTGTCAACTATGTCTGTTGATGCTGGCGGGGCTGCTAACATTGGCGGATCTTTGTTGTTCGAGTACATTTTTATACACTACGCTATATTTACCAGCGGTTATTCAATTGCTTTTCTCTGCATCAATACATGTCTTGTGCTCATGTTATGCGTGAAAACCTTGTAGAAGTCCAAGTTGCACTTTATGGTATTTAGTGATTAGAAATACAGGTGGTCGGGTAATTCAGTTAACCGGAGTGTCGCTTCACTTAAACTACCGATTTGAACACTTTATCACCGTGTATTACGAAAACGATCATTTAATTCGTTTATTACGAAAATGATTATTTAATTTGCATATCACGAAAACAGACTTTCAACGTGCGAGCGTCCCTGACGAGTCGCGCTTTGCATAGATAGGCGACATGTAGAGGTGTCATTAGGGTCGGGTTGACCCGAACCCGATACGACTTATCGGGTCCGGTTAAATCGGGTTGAAAAATCTTGTCGGGTTGTTTTGACATAAACCCGATATACCGATTGTGTTATCGGGTCGGGTTATGGTTGAATTATTTTTTAATCGGGTTATTGTGTCAACCCGATAAGATTCGTGTTTTTTTTCTAACCTTGCAAGTAGGGGTGTCATATGGGTCACCCGGAACCCGATAAAGCCTTAGCTAGTTTGTTAATTAGTGATCTGCTCTATTTGGACTTCTATTAACAGTAAATTATAGTCAAGGACAGAAAGTGAGACGAAAAGTTACAAAATGAAATTAATTTCTGATAAACTGAACCAAGATACTTGTCACCTGAACTCAAAAGACATTTCAATCTTGGTATCCACTTTACAAGAAAAGATTAGAGTGTTTGTATTGGACTTACGTAATCATCTCTCCAAGTCCTTCACTAATGAAATGCAGGTATGCATAATGCCTTATATGCAGATCTCATGTATGTTCACATAGGAAATAAATTGGAATGATTTGTACTAAATTGCAAATCTCTGTGAGCATTTTTTGTTAGTTAGAGTCAGCATTTTTGACCCAACATGTTATTATGTACATACTATATATCTTTTTGTTAGTTTGTGATGGATTCTACAAAAAAAGGCTATAGTGACGAGAATTTAATGATGACCTATATATTTCGTCACTATAAGCACAATTTAGTGACGATATATAATAATCGTCACTATATCTCGTCACTTGCATATATTTAGTGACAAAATATATAGGTCGTCATTAACATACATGTTAATGACGAATTTATCGGTCACTGAGTCAAGTATTGATATACTAAACGTCTTAATTACAACATGTCTAACCCGATAACCCCGACCCAATAAACCCGACAACCGATAAACCCTAACCCGATTTCTTATAGGGTCGGGTTGCTGGTTAGTTTTTATTTCTTGAAAACCCGATAGACCCAATCCGATAAGGCTCAAATCTGACCCGATAACCCGATTGACACCCCTACTTGTAAGCGATTGGTCTAGCTCCAGTAGTCAAATTTGAAAAGCTATTGCATGGAACCAAAAATTTGAAGGCGACTGTATGAAACTATATGAGTACTAAATTGCTAGTTTATAACAGTCAAATTTTAAAAACAACTACATGGAGCTACGGAGGGCGCACGGTGAGCACATGCCCTTTCAAAACTTTCTGGCGTAATGTACTCTTTCGAAGATTCTCGTGTTTATCGTCATTTTCCCCTTTCCCTAAGCTGGTAACTTGGTGAAAGAGATTTGGAGGAAAAAGAGAATATACAGTTTTGGAGGAAGAAGGTGTGTTATTGGAGACATAAAAATGAAAAAAATAAAATAAAAAATTGTATTTGTTGTGTAAAAAAATACTTTTTAATATATTAATTATAATAACTTTTTCATCTTGTGATACTTTTTAGCAATTTTTAGCTCAAGGTGTTTTTTTTCAAGCTGACGTAGTAAAAATATTTTTTTGCCCCTCTCAAAATATTTTGGCTTCTCTCTTGGCTACATGCAACTAAAAATGTGAGTTAAAAAATTTCAAAGTATATAATAGTCCATTGGTTAACCGTATGAAACTAAAAATTTCGCTATTATTACTGCCTTATTTTATGTGTAAAATAAAGCAAAGACACCTGATTGAACCGAATCACCAAACTCGATATCAACCCGAACCCGATTACTTATCAAGTCGTGCTGCATGTCACTTTTTAAAAATCAAAAACCCGACAAACCTGATAACCCGACTCGATAGCTTACATGTGACTATCTTTTAAATACTACAATCAAGAAGTCACCATGGTTGGCTATCTTTTATATGTACGTTTTTGTAGGCGCATTGAACTCTTCACAAATCATATATGAGTGCTTCACTTATTCAATTTAAAAACAAATTGAAAAATGCAACCAGCGCGCATGCATGCCACGTCATCTCTGCTCACGCTCTATCAGGCTCCACGTGTTAAGCAACCAAGTCCCGCGCACCGCAACATCGCGAGCTCTTCCCTGATAAGCGCTCCCTAATAAGAAAGTGTCAACAAAGTAACATGATTTAATATTTAATGTTAACTAATAAGAAAGTGTCATGTTAGCAGCGCGGAATAGGCGACACGCAATTGTGTCTATTTTTTAATACTTTTTATTATTAAAAATACGTATACACATATGATACACAATATACACTTACATAAAATAAAATATGACAAATGATGCATCAAGTAAGAAGTTCTTTGTAAGTGATTTCACAAATTACAAAATGATTTTATGGAACAATACAATGAACTTCTTGGTAGATTAAACAACACAAAATGAACATGGATGAGGCTATTTAGGTCTCTTGTATCATTGACAAACTTCATCCTTCTCGGAAAATATTTCAAAAGGCAACAACATTGTTGGTTCTTTAGTTGTTAATATGGTGGAGCATAACGACTCCATTAGGTACAATGACAATAACGCTAAACGTAAGCATCAGGACACCAAAACTGATCCTAACAAGAAGTCTAAAGTGACTTGTTGGAAGTGTGGGAAACTTGGACACTTTAAAAAGGATTGCAAAAGTGCAAAAATTGGCAACAAAGCTAATGGTTCATGCCCAACTAGTTCAGTGAATGGTTCATCCAACTCACTAAAAGGTCAGAATATGTTTAGTAAATCTTTTTAGGATTATTATGTTACATATAGATCTAAGGCATACTTTGTGTAAGATGATGATGTTGCACGATAGGTTGACTCAAGAGCAACTATTCATGTGTGTAAAGATAGATGTTGAATGATGGATCTATTCTTCACATGGAAATGTGTCAACAACCCTGGTGCATGAACGTGGTTGTGTAGATCATAGATTTAGTTCTGGGAAGATTGTTTCCTTTTTAAATGCTTTGCATGTACTTAATATTAGGAAAAATTTGGTTTCAATTAGTATTTTGATTAATTGTGGTTATAAACAAGTGATTGAATCTAATAAAATTATTTTATTCAAACATGGTGATTTTTATCTATTTTTAGTTGAAACTTAGTAGGTCAAATGTACAGCTTAAAGATGTTAAAGATAATATTGGTTCAGCCTTTATTGTCCAACCAATTAACGAAAAATAACAATCCTATGACATGCTAGACAAGGCCAGTCACTACTTTTAAGAAGATTGCAATATTTTTATATGTCTAAGGATAGGTTAAATCACAATTTTGACATGGACATTGAAAAGTGTTTAGATTTTGCATGATGAACAAAATAACTAAAAAACCATTTAATATGTAAAACCTGAAAACTAAAGTTTAAGAGCTGAACCATATGACCTATGTGATTTGTCCATGCAACTCCTCATTAGGGAATAAGAAATATTTTATGACATTTATTGATTATGCTTCTAGGTTTTGTTATGTTTATTTGTAATATTCAAAAGATAAGGCACTAGATAAATTTAAAGTTTTTAAAACTGAAGTTGAATTACAACAAGGAGCCTTGAACAAAATATTCAGGACTAATAAGGGAGGTGCGGTCATGAATACTCTGTATTTTTAGTCTGTTAGTATTATCCATGAAACGAATACTTCCTATACTCCACAACAAAATAATATATCTAAAAGGAAAACAATATACTAAAAGAAATGGTTAATTCCATATTGTCCTACTCAGGACTGAGTTAAGGCTAATGGGGGTGAAGCTATGTTAACAGCTTGCTATTTATTGAATAGGGTTCCTAATAAACGGAACAAGATAACCCCTTATGAACTCTGGACTAAAAGAAAACCAAACCTGAACTACCTTAGGGTTTGGGGTTGTAGGGCAGTTGTAAGGCTCATTGATCCAAAGCTGACAAGTTTAGGTGAAAGAGGAATTGATTGCATCTTTATTGGATATGCTGAGCATTCCAAGGCTTTTAGGTTCTATGTCATTGAACCGAATGAATCAGTTTCAGTTAACTCAACAATTGAATCAAAGGATGCTATCTTTGATGTGAATAGATTCTTATCAGTCCCTAGACTAAGTCATAGGTCCATGATAAATGGAACTGAAGACATGGGTGGTTTAGTGGTCCCTAAAGAGAGTACTGAAGAGTACTTATGTATAACGTATTGTAAACCCAACTCATCATATCTAACACTCAAGTAAACCTTAATTACCCTAATTACCCATGACTAAATAAGTTTTACACACTAAGTACCCTAAAATTTAGTTAACACAACATAATTACGCCAAAAGCCAAATTATACTTAACACTTGCTAATTTTTCGTATTACCTTTCCTAATACCTTTACAAGAACCTTAGTAATACTTTTTTTACCTCAAACTTATAGATTTACACTTACCATGAATGATTATACATAAGTTACTAGCCTATTAACACTATAATGTGCCCATAGCTTGCTTATCCATTCAAAAATCCCATGAAATGATCCAATCCATTCCTTTTTAATCTATGCACTATTCCTTGTGATAATGGCTGAGATTTCATGATCCTTGGAAGGTTATAACACAGCACTTGAAGTCTTGGAGCTGCCATTACATTTGAAACACATACACACACTCCCTTTTGCTTCCTTGTTTTGACGAGAGAACAAACAGCCCCAAACATATACTTTGAAATGAGTTTACATTAGTAGTAAACTCATGAGATATCATTCTAAACATTTAAACGTCCATGTACATTTATTAAACCGCTAAATACTGACTTGACAAAGGAATTCTTATCAACAAAGTTCTCTATAAAGGACAAGGAGGAGGATGATGTAATCCTTGGTATAAGAATTGAAGGTGAAAGTAATGGAATAACAATTTTTCAGTCTTATTATATTAAGAAGGTACTAAAGAAATTCATTACTTTGATTGTACTCCAATGACTACTCTTATGAATACAAATGAGAAGCTTATGCCTAATAATGCTAAGGTTGTATCTCAACTTGAGTATTCCTGGGTGATTGGCTGCCTGATGTATGTCATGACTTGTATTAGGCCTGAGTGGGTAAACTGAGTAGGTACACTAGTAATCCTAGTACTCATCACGGGCAAACAATATAGGTATTAAATTATTTGAAAAAACTTTAGATTTGTTTGAAATAACTGGATATCCTTCATTCCTAGAAGAATATACTAATGCAAGCTGGATGAGTAATTTTGAAGACAAATTGTCTACCAGTGGCTGAGTATTCCTGCTTGGTGGATGTGCAATTTCTTGGGCATCTAAGAAGCAAACTTGCATCACGAGTTCAACAACGGAATCTAAATTTGTTGCTTTAGCCGCTGCTGGTAAGGAAGTTGAATGGTTGAGAAACTTAATCCTTAAGATTCCATTGTAATCCAAACTTATAACACCTATTTTTATCCGCCATGATAGTGCCTCTACATTGGCAAAGGCTTATAGCCAAATATAAAATGGGAAGTCTAGACACTTAGGTGTTAGGCATAGCACGATTCATGAGCTTATCAAGAATGGGGTGGTATCTATAGAGTTTGTTAGATCTCAACAAAACTTAGTTGATCACTTGACGAAAGGATTGGCTAGAGACTTGGTTTTAAAGTCTGTTGAAGAGATGTGTTCAAAGTCCAACTTAGTCTGTGAATGCTAGGACACCCAACTCCTTCCCGAGGAAGTAAAAAGAGCTGAGTTCAATGTGGAAAGTTAAACGTTTAGTGAACTGAAGCACATGTTTTTCAATCATCCCAAGGATGGGCTTGGAACCTGCTAAAAAGGAGGATGAAATCTTCACTTCCAGGGACGGAGCCATGTTGAAGGTGGGATGGGCTAAGGCCAACCTCAATCTTTTACCAAATACAATTAGCATGTGCATATTCTAATGTATTTAGCCTATTTATTTCAAGAAATTACTTTTGGCCCACCTTACCCAATTCATCCAAATTAGTATTACAAAGACTTCTGAATGAAAAATTGTAATGTAAATAGTTCGTATGATGTTGACTACGTCGTGAGTGGTTTAATAAAAAAAGCTCTTGTTTTGAGACTCTTAAAATTGTTCATCTATTTTTTTCCCATTGTATTTATTTCGGCCCACCCTATCAAATGTTTCTGGCTCCGTCACTGTTCACTTCTTTATGGTTGTTGTCACACCCCGCCTAGGCGGAAACACGAGGCGTAACATCATGGATATCATCACAACACAATGATGTCAACAATAAAGAGAACTAAATGAAATATATAAACAAATGAGATACAATGTGTCATGACAATATCTAACACAAGATAAAGGAGTCTTGCAATATGATAGCAAAGTCATACCATAAGAAAACATAATCCAAAAGTCTAAACATCCAATAAACAATCAAATAGCAAACAATTTAAATGCCAAAAAAATAAAAACTCTAGGAGATAGACTCCGTATGCAAGCCTACAGTCTCACTAGCTACTCTTCCTAACTTCAACATCCTCAAGATGATTACCTGAAAATAATACTTAAAACGTCAACATAAAGTTAGTGAGAGTCATAGGTTTAAGACACGATAATCAAATCCAACCATAAATTAATGTGATAATAAAGAAAACATTGCAGGACAATAAATGAACTATCATACAGGCTAACATGCAAATCCAATCAATCACACAAATACCCAGCAAACGACCATAAGACATCTGATAGCGTACCAAGGTCCCTGTGGTTATCCCCTTAGCCCAGGCCATGGATACTCCCAAAGTAACCTTCCTGCTCGCTAGGCCACAATACCATCCACTAAACAGGCCATGGATACCCGCAGGTGATCCCCCTGACTTAGTTTACAATTCTCAAGATCACATCACAAAACATGTAGCACACAATATACAATAGTCACGTATAGTCCATGCATCTTTGACAACACATTATTACAGTATTCAAAAACATTTCAAACACTTTCCATCATTTCCTACCTAATTAACTCAATAAGAAAATATGAGGGGCTAATAAAAAAATCACGATGCTCAAAGCAACTTCCGCACGATATCAACACGCTACACAATACAAACACATAACGTGTTACACGCGACCAAGCTAAAAGCTTAAGTCCATGTAATACTCATATGATGGATGTCTAAGGGTTTGATTAACCATCATGGGTCACCCCGACACCATGCCCAACTTTAACCATCTTGTTAACACATTATACGAGAGATTTACATTTTACCCAAAAAGCAGAATTTTAGTGTCATTATCTCGCTTCAACCCTTTACGGATTGAACCAAATAAATTCTCACATAATCACCTATGTGAGATTTGGTGTTTACTAACAACCTCGTGATTCTAACCACTCATTTCATGCACAACAATCCCAAATAAATCCAACTTAAAAACTGTCCAATTTTGGTTACAAGAAGTCCAGTTCCTAGAACATGTGGTCAACCGTGATGGTATCCACGTGGATCCTAGCAAGGTTGAGTAGGTCAAGAACTGGAAGACCCCTGAATCGTCAACTGAAATCCGTTCATTTTTAGGATTGGCGGGTTACTACCGAAGATTTATTGAGAATTTCTCCAAGATTGCCAAGCCCCTCACCCTATTGACTCAAAAGAATAATACATATGTGTGAGGCGATAAGCAAGAGGAATATTTCCACATTCTGAAGGAGAAGCTATGCAATGCTCCAGTGTTAGCACTTCCCGATGGACCAGACGACTTTGTGGTCTATTGTGATGCATCGAAACAAGGTTTTGGGTGCGTACTGATGCAGCAAGGCAAAGTGATAGCGTATGCGTCAAGACAGTTGAAGACGCATAAGAAAAAATTATACCACCTACGACCTGGAATTGGGTGCGGTGGTGTTCGCCCTTAAAATCTGGAGACATTATCTCTATGGGACGAAAAGTGTTATCTACACTAATCACCAGAGTCTCCAGTACATATTTGACCAGAAAGAGTTGAATATGCGCCAAAGGCGGTGGATCAAGCTACTCAGTGACTATGAATGTGAGATCAAATATCACCCAGGCAAGGCAAATGTGGTGGCAGATGCCTTGAGTAGAAAAGCAAGGCTCAAGCCAAGGCGAGTACGTGCTATGAGTATTACTATTCATTCTAGACTTAAGACTAAGATTTTGGAAGCACTGGGTAAAGCTTCTAAGGATCTCAAAGCCCCAGTTGAATGGCTAAGAGGATTAGAAACACACTTTAAGCGACGAGATGATGATGGAATTTATTTCTTCGATCGTATCTGGATTCCATCAGTTGGTGATGTAAGGAAATTGATTATGGATGAAGCTCATACTTCTAGATATTCAATACATCCGGGTGCGGATAAGATGTATCATGATCTTAGCAGACTGTATTCGGTTGCCTGGTAATGAATGAGAAGACAAGATTGCTGAGATATGTTTAGCAGTGTCCTTACGTGCTCAAAGATTAAAGCTGAACATCAAAACCCTCAGGATTACTTCGAACAAACCAGAAAACCCCTTCGATGGAAATAAAGAGGAAGATAACAATGGACTTAGTACACAAAGTTGCCTAGAAGCACAGTGGGTATATGCGATTGGGTCATTGTTGATATATTGACCAAGTCCGGCCTCACTTCTTACCCATAAATTCGTGAAGATTACAAAAACGGAAAAGCTGGCAAGAATTTATATCAACGAGATTGTAGCAAGACATGGTGTGCCAGTGTCAATCATTTTAGACCGTGATGGTCGATTCGCGTCACACTTATGGCAAGCTCTTCAGGAAGCGTTGGGTACGAGACTACACATGAGTACGGCTTACCACCCTCAGACCGACGGTCAGAGTGAGCGTACTATTCAGACACTGGAGGATATGCTTCGAGCTTATGTTATGGATTTTGGTGGCAGTTGGGATACTCATCTTCCATTGATTGAGTTTTCTTATAATAACAGTTACCACACGAGCATTAAGTGTGCACCATTCGAGGCTCTGTACGGGCGGAAATGTAGATCCCCCGTGATATGGACTAAAGTTAAAAAAAGTCAGCTTATTGGACCAGAAATTGTGCAAGAAACAACTGAAAAGATTGTTCAAATTAGGGAAAGATTGAAGACGGCTAGGAGTCGCCAGAAAAGCTATGCTGATAAGAGGCGTAAACCTCTCGAATTCCAAGTTGGAGACCGAGTGTTACTTAAGGTATCTCCATGGAAGGGAGTGGTACGATTTGGTAAGAAAGGAAAGCTAGCACCACGATATGTGGGACCATTTGAAATCGTAGAACATGTTGGACCGGTGGCTTATCGGCTGAAGTTACCCCAGGAGCTAAGCTGTGTTCACGACACGTTTCATGTGTCGAACCTCAAGAAATGCTTGGCTGAGCCAGATGTTCAGGTGCCTTTGGATGAGATCGAGATTGATGAAAATCTGCGTTTTGTCGAAGAGCCTATTGAGATTGTGGATCGGGATGTGAAAAAGCTAAAGCGAAGAAGAATCCCATTAGTCAAAGTTCGTTGGAACTCTCGGCAAGGAGCTGAGTATACTTGGGAACGTGAAGACCAATTCCGGAAGAAATATCCGAATCTTTTCTCTGAACCCGTCCCTTCTTCAGGTGTTGCAACCTGAGCCTTGAGGACAAGGCTCTTCTAACCGGAGGAGACTGTAACATTCCGTATTTTCAGGTCATTTACGACGTCATCTATTTTACTAATTATTTTTTTTCTCGTACGCGTTTACTTTTAATTCTTATTATATAGTAAAATCGCGTAAACTAAAAATCAACAATTAACGTAAACGGACACCAAACGAATTAAAGTTTTCGTCAAGCAAGCAATATATTATTTTTACGAAAGTAATAATCAACTTTTTATATTTTATTTTTATTGGTTGCGTAAAGTGATTACGTTTCGCAATAAAATACGTTTAGGCATACCCGGAACCACCAAAACTTTTCTACGCTTCAACAAATACCCACTTTTATACCCAATACATAAAAATTACAAAAATATCTTACCTATATACATACATATCCGGTTATAGGATGAAAAACACAAAGATATTACAAGTTGAAAAACACAATTCCTTAAAACCATGGGATGATTCTTACTTTTTGAGACCAAGACCAAAGACTTTCCATGAAATCCTCCCATTGTCCCAAGACTTCTATGTACATCTTGTCTAGCCATGTGAGATATAAAAGACATTCACTAGCAACTAGAACACACACATCTCATTTGTATAAGTGTAAAACACAAAAACCTCTCCTCCTCCCCCCTCCTAGCTCACGGCTCAAAACCAAGCACCACAACCAACCCATACAAATTTTTCTACTACTTATACAAGCATACACACATCATATCTAAGACCTACTAAGATGGTTTGAAGGTTTGGTTAAACCTTTACAAGTGTTAAACAAGAAAAATGGAAGATTAGGGTTTAGGGTTTCAAGATCTTGCAAGCTTTGGTTTATAATCTAAACAAGGGTTTGGATTGTGTTGGTTATCATATTACATCACCATAAGGTTATCTAAAACCCTTTATGTCTTTACATTTATCATTTTATGCATATATGAGTTCTATATAGTTAAATCACCATTAGGATATGTTTAACTTGTAAAAATGGATTTTTCTTGTAAACATGATTTTATGAACTTATACACATGTTATATGGATGTTATTATGATGTTATAAAAGGAATATAAGTCTTGTACACTCATGGGTTAAGTATAAAAAGTTGGTATAAGTTTATGGTTAAAAGTGTACTTAAGAAAGCTTATGATTTCATGTGATAAGTGGACTTGTTGATCTTGATGATCTTGGACAAAATATGTTAGACAGTAAGTTTAATATATTATAAAGATAATACACCTTATGACGATTCCAAAATGATAAGAAACTCGAAAAAACGATTTATAAACAAAAGATACGACGATTTCAAGTTTACGTTAAATATATACTTTTATAAAACTATTTTTATAAAAATTACTATTACCATAAAACTTATATTTTTAAAATATCATTAAATATAAAAAACTTTTAGATACGAGAACGACTTGAAAGAATAGCTAAAAAAAACGAATAAGTTAACGACATTTTTACGTTTTACGATAACTAAAACTATAAAAATGAATTTATAACTGGTATGAACAGTAAAAGTACTGTTCATCAAAGGATCAAAAATATGAAAATGTCAAATTATGATAACTCGTCCTAATACGAAAGCGTGGGCATAAGAAACATCAAAATCGGGCTTAAAACGCAAAAGTTATGCTATATTTAATAAAACGGTAATTATAAACGTTTTTACTTATTAAACACAATTTTACCAAAACGATTAGATGGTGATTGAACTATATAGAATTATATGTGGTTATCAAAGTACTATATTACTAGGGAGTTTCATAATGAGGCCTCTTCGGGGTGGCGTATCGACGAGTTGTTGGATTTACGATTTAAAGTGTCCTAGCTCCTCATACGTTACTACATGACCTCTTAATTATGATAGCCCGAACGATAGTATGATGAGCTATACGACCTATAAATAATCAAAGTGTTTAGTACTTATACGACCTATATTGGATTAGGTTGCCTTCGGATTCCTTCGTGACGCATTTTTCTATTGTGAATACTTGTTGATTACCATTCACTCGAGGTGAGTTCGTAGCCCCTTTTTCTACTACTTGCTTTATTAAATACGGGGGAGATTACATGCTTGATTTCTTTGGACACAAGTGTTTTCAAAACTGTATGCTATTTCCTGATTACATTATTGCCTAAGTTACCGTATTGCCATTTAAGTCCCCTTTTATCATGAACCGTTAAATACCTGCTGGGTATACGCTAGTGTTATGGATAGATCTATCGGGATTGACCATCCCCACCTTACTTGGGTCACTAGTTTGATCGGGTGCATTTAACATTTGAAGAAAATTCGAAGTAAAACATCTGTAATGGATAAAATTCGTAAGGAATGTTTTTTGTAAACAATCTGTATCCGTGTTGGGCACACACCTCGAGTACTTGTTTTGATTACAAGTTTTTTACGTTACGGTTCGGTGTCATGAGCTTAGGGCAATAATACCTGTTTTTTGACTATTGAATGTGTTTCATAGTCTACTATTACTTAAATCTTATGGTCCACGCTATTTCCTGATAAACCTATGATTTCACTCAACAATTTTGTTGACGTTTTAGCATGTTTTAATCTCAGTGTTAGTATAAGCTTGGGAGTGGGAAATGAGTAACGGATATCTATTAGAGGGATTCTGATTTCTTAAATTCAATGAAACTTTTGTCTTATAAAATCTTAATGTCTTTTTAATAAAACTATAGGACCTAACGTGAAAACTCTGATATTTTGTAATGACATCAAATGAAACTTATTTTTAACGTCAATTTAAGGTCGTTTTCTATATCTTGATTTTTGTACTTTGACGTAGCACCCCATTGTTACCTTTCCGCTGCAACTTGATTTTAGGGGTGTTACAGATGGTACCAGAGCCAAGGTTATAGGGAACTGGGTCATTTTCAAAACCTAGTCTATAACCACAAAGTTTAAAGGTTTTCTTTTCTTTCATTTTTAAATACAGAATCCTTCATCGCTATCCGATATCCACGCGCGCGTATTCCCTGATCCTTACTTACTTTTTCGATTGTCATTATTGCATTATATATAAATCTTAGATATATAATACTTGGTTTAAATTCGATCTCTTACGTCTATCTTTTTACATATCAATATCTATTTCTATCGATCAATTATATAAATATCGACTATCTTGATTAATTTATGATATTAATGCTTAGACTTTATCCCTTTAGGAATTCTCGCTTAAGTTTCTGTTGTACTTCCGCTTAAATTTCTGTTGTACTTTCGCTTCAATTTCTGTTGTACTGAATGATTTCAAGTATCTATCAAATTAACATATTATGAAAACGTCAATTCTACTTTAACTCTCTATAAGTTTTTTTTATACAAATCACTCCCACGATTATTAGGAAATTATAACACAATTTAAGACGAAAATGAGCATCGCATCGTTAGCCCTCAAATATACATAGCCTGATCAACTATGTATAATTCAGGAAGGACCATGCCCATGCTGAGAGTAGTCACCTTAAAACTTCTTGTCAAGAAACAATTTTCTATTTGCATCAAGTTTTGTGTGTGCATTCATAAAACGCGTTTACTTTAGGAAATCGAATTAGTAACCATAACAACTAAGCAGACCTTTATTCCACCTTACTATAAAGTCGACATCATCAAAAAAAAAGTGTTACAACTGACACGTTAAGCTGAAGGAAACAAATAAACCCACTAGGAGTCGAGCCTTGGTCGCAACAATAAATATTAAACCAACATCACAAATCTTGAAACACCCAAGTTAAATCAATTTAGAAGGGAACGCAAACGAGTTACCAGCGTTGTAACGAAATTAACGAAAGTGCATAAATAAAAGTAACAAAAGATTTATTGCCACATACATCCCATTATTCTCTTAGAAATAAGATGACATAAGAACATAAAGGAAATACAAGTTTTTATTACCAACCCTCCCCTAATAACTATTCCTACCAAAAGAGAATCCTATAGCCGCTGCAAAACAGATAGAGGGGCACGAGAATAGCTAGAATAAAGGCCAAATACTGAAATCCTTCTTTGTATGGGAAGTAGGCAAGATAAATGCCGAGTGCTATCGCGGTTGCCATCGCCAAGAGCGTGATGATGTGCAACATTTTTGAGGATTGGATAAAAGAAAATGTAAGTGAAAGATTAAGTGTTGTATGGAGAAATGGAGGAGAAAATTTTGTATAAAAAGGGGGAAAGTAACCGTTGGGGGTTACTGTTCACCGACTGTTGGGGCACTGTTAAAAAAAAATATAATAATAATTATCTATACCTCTTCATCAACATCATTCCGGAAGAAATATCTGCATATGCATGTATAACCGGAAGAGACTATAACGTTTCGTATTTTCAGGTCATTTACGACGTCATCTATTCTACTAATTATTTTTTTTCTCGTATGCGTTTACTTTTATTTTTAATAGTTAAGTTAAATCGCGTAAGCTATAAATCAACAATTAGCGAAATCGGACACCAAACGTATTAAAGTTTTCGTCAAACAAGCAATATATTTTTTTTACGAAAGTAATAATTAACTTTTTATATTTTAATTTTATTGGTTGCGTAAAACGTTTACGTTTCACGATTAAATACATTTAGGTATAACCGGAAGCACCAAAACTTTTTTACGCTTCAACAAATTTCCACTTTTATACCCAATACTCAAAAATCACAAAAATATATCATACATATGCATGTATAACCGGATATATAGAGATGGATACAAAAATATCTAGTTTAAAAACACCACTCCTTATTTTCATGAGATTATGTCTCATTTAGGGAACCAACAACACCCGTTAGTCTTCAAGTTTTGACAAAGACCAATGACCATGGAACTATCCTTAAGACCCTCATTGTAGTCTCTCGTACTAATCTGTGGTATATATACTTGCATACTAGTTGATAAACACATACACTCTTCATTTCACTTAGCAAATCAAACAAATACTCTCTTTTCCTCCTCCCTAGCTCACGGCTCAAAACCCTCAATATACACAACCCATATAAATTTTTCTACCACTTATACAAGCATACACACAACATATATAAGACCTACTAAGATGGTTTGAAGGTTAGGTTAAGTATTTTTAAGTGTTGAAGCAAAGAAAGTGAAATTAGGGTTCTTGGAAAAATTAAGGGTCCAAATCTTGCAAGCTTGGTTTAAAAATCTAAACAAGGGTTTAGATTATATTTCTCATCATATTACATCACCATAAGGTTATCTAAACCCTTTATATATTTACATTTATCATTTTATGTGTATATAAGTTCTATGTAGTGAAATCACCATTAGGATACTTTTAAACATGTAAAACATATTTCTACTTGTGGTTATGATTTTGAATACTTTTACATATGTTGTGTAGATGATAATATCATGGAATAAAGGAATTATAAGTATGTTAACATGTTGGTTTAAGTGGAAAATGTTTAAGTATAAACTAGTGATTAAAAGTTAATTAAGGAAAGTTTATGATTTCATGTGAGATTAAAGACATTTGTGGGCTGTTGGATTTCGTATTTTAGACAGTAAGTTTAATATATTATAAAGATAATACACCTCATGATGATTCCAAAATGATAAGAAACTCGAAAAACCGATTTATAACGAAAAAGATACGACGATTTCAAGTTTACGTTGATATATATACTTTATAAAACTAATTTAAACAATCACTATTCACTACAAAAACTATATTTTTAAAAACATCATTATTTGATAAAACTTTTAGATACAAGAACGTACTACGTCGAAAGATCCGCAAAAAACTGAGTTAAAAAAATAAATTAACGACATTTACGGTTTTACGATAACTAAAACTAACAAAAATGAATTTATAACTATTATGAATAGTAAAAGTACAGTTCATCAAAGGATCAAAAATATAAAAGTCAAATTATGAATAACTCGTCCTAAAACGAAAACGGGCATAATGAAGCCACTTCTGGGGTAGGCGTATTCGACGAGTTGACAAAGTACTATATTACTAGGTAGTTTCATAATGATGCCTCTATCGGTTGGCGGATCGACGAGTAGTTGATTTCGATTTAAAGTGTCCTAGCTCCTCCTACGTCACTACATGACCTCTTATTATGATAGCCCGAAAGATAGTATGATGAGCATACGACCTATAAATAATCAAAGTGTTTTAGTACTATACGACCTATATTGATTAGTTTACTTCGGATTCCTTCGTGACGCATTTTTATCATAGTGAATACTTGTTGTTACCATTCAAGTCCGAGATGATTCGTAGCCCCTTTATCTACTACTTTTGCTTTATTAAATACAAGGGAGATTACATTCTTTGGATTTCTTTAAACAAAAGTGTTTTCAAAAACTGTAAATGCTAATTCTTGATTACCTTATTGCCGAGTTTAACTGTGTTGCCAAATTTAAGTCCCCTTTTAAAACATGAACCATAAATACCTGTTGGGTATAACGCTAGTGTATGGATAGATCTATCAGGATTGACCATCCCCACCTTACTTGGGTCACTAGTTTGATCGGGTGCATTTAACATTTGAAGAAAATTCGTAGGATGTTTTAGCACATCTTGTATTGAAAAATTCATAGGATGTTTTTGTAACATCTGACCTGTTGGGGCACAAACCTCGAGTACTGTTATTATTACAGTTTATTACCTTAAGGTTTCGGTGTCAGGAGTTATGGTAATAATACCTGTTTTTTGGGACTATTAAATGAGGATTTTCATAGTCTAACTATTACTTAAAATCTTGTGTCACACCTATTCCTGATAAACCTATGAATTCACTCAACAATTTTGTTGACGTTTTAGCATGTTTTAATCTCAGGTGCTGAGGTATAAGCTTGGATGGGAGCCGTGACAGATATCTATTAGAGGGATTCTGATTTCTTAAATTCAATGAAACTTTTGTCTTATAAAATCTTAATGTCTTTTTAATAAAACTATGGGACCTAACGTTAAAACTCTGATCTTTTGTAATGACATCAAATAAAACTTATTTTTAACTTCAATTTAAGGTCATTTTCTATATCTTGATTTTTGTACTTTCACGTAGCATCTGATTGTTACCTTTCCGCTGCGAACTGATTTTGGGGGTGTTACATATAATGTGCCCATACCTTGCTTATCCATTCAAAAATCCCATGAAATGCTCCAATCCATTTCTTTTTTATCTATGCACTATTCCTTGTGATAATGGCTAATATTTCAAGCATTATGGAAGCTCATTAGGCATCACATGAAGCCATGGTGGTGCTACACCATTCTCAAAACACACACACAACACCTCTCGTCTTCCCTTCTTTGCCGAGACCTCCAACAACCATAAATCACCACTTTGTTCAACCAAAAACCTCACTTGATACTTCTATACCTCCCTTATATGTTCCTTAAACACCTACAAAAGAAACCTAAGCAAGAACTATCCTTAAACAGCCCATACATTTCGAGCTAGGACAAGAACTAGTCGAAGAAAACCCTAATTGTGCACTAAACCATAATTTTGTGTAAACTAGTTTTCTTTTGCTCCCTTGATGTCGTGCTCTTATAACCTGCAAATACACTATCTTGGGTTGTGTTGGTGATCACAAAACATTATTTACTTGAAGTTATAGCTTTGGTTTGGGTTTGAACGAGTAGAAATAGAAAACGTATGTTTTCTAGGGTTTTCTAGCTCGTATACCTCTTGAAACATCTAAAACATTGTGAGTTGCATATTTCGATGTTCAATACTTTTTATTACATGCATTAGTCCTAATTAGAAGTGCATAAAGTTTAAAAATAACTTGAAGAAAGTTGCATGCACACGTAAAAACCTACATGCATACGTAAAAACCTAAGCGCGTACGTAAAAACATGTCATATTAAATTTGATTTCGAACATAAATGGTTAACAAGTAAGAACATAACCCTTGACCATTATAAAGTAGACCTAATAATCTTTCATTGGCCTTTGAAATCACTAAAAACGGATAATAAACGACCAAGATATCGACCCGATAAGATCTATGATTTTATGTGAAATATAAAGGATCATAATTATGCACCAACTTTTGCTAATTTAACAAGGCACCTAGAAGTGATATTAAAATGGAAACCCTACTGTTTTAGATGGATTATAATATGAAAATAATGCAGCAAAAGAACCAAGTAAAAAGGACGAATAACGAAGTCGTGGCGAACACTTAAAGTTGACCCGTTTAGAATAAAGTCATAATAAATTCTGCTAGTATTTTCTTAAAAACTCTAACTTATTTTTGGTAAAATGAGACCTAATCAAGACTTATATCATTTCATACTAATCCTTACCTATTAAACTACTTGAAACATGATAATTTGGGAATTTATACTTTTATGTAGACCCAATAGACGTAAAAACCTCTTTTTGGACATTCGGACATAAGTAGACTGTTTGACCTACTTAGAGATTTATCCGACCATGGACTCCATCATAATCTTATACTATACAACCTCTAATATTTTATGGGTAAGTAACATGACATACGGATATGAACATATAGTGGAGAACTTGACCTAATGAGGAAAGACGTATCATGAGAACCTTGACTTTTGCAATTATTATGAATATAAAATCTTTCCACAAACTCAAGCACTACTAAGGATGGATAATGCATTGTACTTATTTGTTTGGCATATATGTTAAAGTAGACATGATTTCATTATTTAGGTGTCGGATAGAGTGTTGTATCAATTTTCCGTGCCTACAGCTTATTGCAGTATTTTGCTATTATCATTAAGGTGAGTTTCATAGCCCCTACTCTACTGTTTTTAAATCATCTTTTAGGGTGAGAACATTGCTTATTTCAAACACACGAACACACGTACAATTACTCATTACTGATTGGTCTAAGTCCCTATTAAATCCAAGTTGCTAATTGCCCGCTATCATGAATCGTTAATTGCTTGTAAGCGCGAATGTTATGGGTAGATCTATCAGGATTGACATCCCTGTTTGTCTTGGACTGACATTAGTCAAGCGAATACAGTTTCATTTGAGACATTACGGGTGTCCTGGGTTTGTCACCTGTATGGGCATTCATTTTGTGGGATACACACTGGTTAACGCGTCAGTGTCATGAGCTTAGACAATAGTAAATGCTTTTCATTGGTGACTTATAGGGATACTATATTTTACACTATGGTTAAAATATTTTGGTTCATCACTATTATCAAACAAACAAACCTATGAACTCACCAACTTTATGTTGACGATTTAGCAATGTTTTTCTCAGGTGTTAAGAGTGAAGATGCTATATGAAGTCTCATGCATTGCAGTCATTTCCAGTTTAGCTAAAGATCATTTGTTCCATTTAAAAACCATGTTGTCTTGTCGATTTATGCTTTCGCACAATGTTTAAACAATTTATTACTACCTATTGCAAATGATCAATTTTCTAAAACGTCTCATATAGAGGGCGTTCTTTATTGCCTTGTGTTGTGATATTTATGAAGTCACACGCCCCCGGTTGCCATTATACTCTGATATTTTGGGGGTGTGACATATTGGTATCAGAGCCCTTGGTTATAGAGAACTAGGTTGCATTAGTAACTCTAGACTATAACTGGCTCTCTAATAAAAGCAATAATCAACCATTCTCGTGTGACAAAGGTCATAACGAGTTTCTACATAAGTGGATTCGTAGCATCTTTAATAACACACTAAGACAAAGTACTTTCACTTCCTTAGTTCATTTCCATTCCCTTATTGAATGATTAAGATCAAATCTCATAAACATGTCTATTCTCTCATTTTAATAGTCTTGTTACTATTAAATACATTCCGATAAATCTCGACAACTTAATCATTTCATCCGAAATGTTTAAGCATTTTTAATTCGCGAAATACAAATTAAAATGTCACACATTGTTCATGTCTAATTCGGTTCCACAAAAAACCAAATCACCCGCCTCTATTATTATCATAAATGGTTAATATTTTTCCTACCACACTGCCACTACCATCTTTATGACAATCGCGTACCTCGTCGTGTGATTGTTTTAAGAACATTCGCAATACTCGAAAAGAGCTACATAACTTCGCGGATGAAGTTCACCGTATGCTAACCATCATCCGCCATGACATTGTCAAGCTCATTGCTCCGTCATTATTATCTCTACACCTAGACTTTTTATTTAACCTATTCTCTTTTTATATCCCGATGACACGAATTGAAAGGAATGGACAACACACATCTTCACACATATATCCTTTAACCAAACACTCAAGAACTCACATAAGTGGAAGATTCTTATTCACCTAGAAACCATAAGATATCACTTCTACATACACTCAACCTCATAACCATTATCACCACTTGTTAGTGATCACTAGTTCTAGTACTTCCCCAAATCACAAATGGGTTAAAGAAAAACCGAGTCATCCTTACTATCTATCAACCACTGAGTCAATACCACCGTTGTCAATCTCACAAGAAGATTCACCATGTAAACCATTCCCCTCCAAGAGAATTTCATAAGGAAAATGCGTCTCATCAAATCAATTTCCTTTTTAAAAGTGAAAAACACAAAGATGATATTCATCTTCAAATGTTGTTGAGTCATCACAAGAGTCGGAGTCTTTCATTGGTCCATTTCTGTTTTTTTTGGCAAGTGAAATACACAAAGATAATATACAACCTTCAAGTGTTGTTGAGTCATCACAATATCGTGTCTTTCATTGGTCTATTTCCGTTTTTGGCAAGTGAAATACACAAAGATGATATTCAACCTTCAAGTGTTGTTGAGTCATCACAATGTTCTATCATTTTTACATTTTCACCTTTGTTCATCAACATTAACAACCGTCATCTACTAACATTCTCTAACCCATAATCCACAAGATAAACTTCTACCATACACTCATACCTCATAACTATTCTTTACTCTTGTTAGTGATCACTAGTTCTAGTACATGCACAAACCACCAATGTGAAATGAAAAACCAAGTCATCCTTACAACTACCAATCTTGAGTCATCCACCTAGTCATCTTCACAAGAAGACTCACCATGTAACCATTCCCCACAAGTGAATTTCGTAATGAAATGCGTCTGATACTCATAAGCATTTGTGCCTATGTTGTCAAAAGTCAAAGTGAATTTCGTAATGAAATGTATCTTATCATCCAATCATTTCTACTTTAGAGAAAGTGAAGAACACAAAGAAGGTATTCAATCTTCAAGTGTTGTTGAGTCATCCCAATGTCGTGTCTTTTATTTTTCTTTCAGCATGAAAGAACTACTACTTCATTTCACATTCTCACCTGTGTTCATCAACATTAACAACCAACAAAACACCTAACAAACCTATAGTCATCACCTTCCCTCTCCATTCATGCTCATCCTTCTTCATTTATGATCCCTCAATAAATCATCCTTATCATCAACATTTAGTTGACCTAAAGTCTTACGATAATGTTTATCCTTAAACACCCCAAACATGAAAAGCATACATAATGCTTAACAAAGAAACCTTGAGGATTTAGGAATATCTCAATACAACCCTTAGTCTATTCAAATTCACATCATCATCTTGGTTAGATGACGATAAGGAACGTGTCGATCAAAATACGTTAATACTCCTTATCCAAATGACATCTTGGAAGAAGTCATTCTCATAGTAATAGTGTGTCAATCAATAAAGGAATTTTGTTCTCATTTATTAAAGTCGGTATTATACCGAATTTTGTTGGTGAAGTCTTAGTCCTTAAGCACGTGTCGGTTGAACCTATCATTGGTTCCTAAACATTCTCATGTCTTTATTATACATCATAATTCTTTTTATCTTGGATTTAGGTTGTATGTGTCTAGGTTTTAAATTTTTGTTTAAAATGTCATACTTTAGAGTGCATATATCTAAGATATGCATGTCTTGTTCCCCGTTAGTGTATTGCTATATATATAGCTATCCAAAACTCGAATGATCATTTCAAAGGCCCACATATCATGTTTCGGATGAGAAACAGTAACCTCTACCAAAATTATTTCCTTCCATCACTATTTGGCAGTTTGTTAATCAAATTTCTTCCCAACCAATAAACGCTTTTCCACAAAAATAGAAATTCAAATTTGTTTAGAGAAAAAGTCTACCAAGTGATAACCTTGGATCATACCAAGACACGAGATGAGGTACATACTAATGTAAGCTATACGTGGAGTATAACAGTAATGATAAAGGCAATAAAATATCAACACGATCTTATTTAAATAAATCCATAATATTTCTGTTCATAATATAATAAGATACAAAGTATCGGGAATACAACAAAGATATAAATTACTAAAACAAAAGATACATCGATATACGAGAAGAAACACATCAGGTAGACAAGCAAGACCAATGTTGTGATGATTATGATCATAACAGGAGTGAAAATCTCGAATGGAAATTCCATGATGGTTAAGATCCGATAACTTTGAGAAAAAGGAGTAAATAGGGTGATGGTAATTAATTTTAAGTAGGAGTGAGTAAATTTGAAATTTGCAATTTGAATTTAAAAAGATAGTAGGTAGATGAGCGGCCGAGTATGTAATGGGAGTTTGCTGAGAAATGAATGATTATAATATTCAAGAATAATGACGGTTTAATAGTCATCACCAACAGAAAACAATTACAATTCAAACTTGAAATTTCAAAAATCAATATATGAAAAGGTAAGGTTATATAAAATAAAGCTTTAGCGGGTTCAATATGTTCAACAATATAATCAAAGGCTAAGAAGCCGAAAACGTAAACATACTCAGAAAATTACAAATATACGCAGAGAAAAAAAATAAAAAAAAAAAGAGAAAAAAAAAAAAAAAATATAACTCACAAACACATATATGTACATATCAATATTTGAAGGTAACAATATACACGTGTGTAGGACAAACCACATAAAGTGAATATAAACTTTTCGAAGGACCACATGCATGGTGGAAATTGGCAAAGAAATATTAAATCATAACTTGACATGTAAAATAGCATCATTCATCTAATGTTTGGAAAGCAGGATGATTTATATATACCACGAGTACCTAAAATACCAGTTATGCCTATAATCACAAACAACTAACTAAAAATTGACGAAAAGGAGGATGACAATGTGAACCTAAGGTATACATGGCCTAATCAACTATGTATAAGTTAGGTAGACAGATGAATGCTCATAGTAGTCGCGATACGTGAAACAAGAATTTAAAGATACGTTCTTTTACTAATCCATCATATTCATAACTATATTACTAAAGCAACACGACGGTCATCATATAAACAAGTGTCATATCCAAAGACGTCTCCGACTCACACCGTAGAATTAAAAGTTTATCTTTCGATTATATTCTTGATTTTATCCCATATAAACTATGTTAACAAGAAATTTGGTGAAGACCTACGTCAAGAGCCGTAAGGACTGACATTTCACTCATATTGATAAATGATAACGCATGAAAGAACAAATCCAAGAAGAACTATCCAAAAGTTCTAATCATCGCTTTAACCAACTAAATAGAAATGGGGGAACAATACTACATATCTGCTTAATGTGATTAACATCCGTTATTGCTGCTTACGTAATATGGGGTACATGTGAATCAACAAATAAAGAACTACATATACTTCATATGGGCTACATATGATTGAACTACATACACTTCATATGGGCTACATATGGTTGAATACATATACTTTATATGGGCTACATATGATCGAAAATACATATAACTTAACATGGGATACATGTGATTTAAACATACTTGGAATATATAGACTTATATGAACTACATAATAGAATTAAACATTAGACTACGCATCATATATAGTTTACATATGAGTTAAAACACTTGTGAACTAGTGCACGTATTGTTGATACCCCTAACCAATCACGTATTGACAAAAGTATTCCCAGGCATGATGTGCCTATAACAAGTTATCTAAACTATGTAAATGAAATTCATATGAACACGACAACCAATGAAACAATATAAACTTTGACATCAGCCATAAGAGATTTATAATTTCATTAAAAGTACCAACGTGAAAAATACACCAATACATGAACAATGTCAAAATGAAACATTCGAGTTATTTTCCTAAAAGATCCCAAAGTACGACTAAATAGAATACCAACAACAAAGCGTTAGAACAAACCACTCGTCTACCATAGTAAATACTCTTTCTGAAATAGCTTCCCACATCAATTGACAGAATAAATAAGTGGCACAAAAGCCCAGTATTACAACTACAAACACTTTTCTTCTTTCTTGTGGAACGCTCTCCAAGTAAATAGCAACAAGCCACAACAACACAATTCGCAATCATAGAAATGGATACGACATTCTAAACCGAAAATAATAAAATTTTGAGGAGAAACAAGAAGATTTGACTTTGTGTTGATAAAAGTTAAAAAAAAAATTGAAATTTTAAAAGGAGGAAAGTAATGGCTATGGCACTATTACTAGCCGTTGGACTCCCACTCGACACTTCCATCCTCTCCTCGACATTTGTCTCGCATACAACATCTTGATTTTGGGATGAAATCTTCTAACACAGGGAGACTGTGACACCTGTAATATCCAGGTTTTACTTTTTACCATTTAGGTTTAACTACTTACCGTAAAATTATCAAATTACCACTTAATTTTAAAAGGAAGTTATCCTAGGAGTGAGATACAATATTATAGGTTATAGAGATCTTAAGTACCATGTAAACGTCGTTATATTGCATATTAGTCTAAAAGGAAATATTAGAGCCTAATAGCAATACGTCATATCTTCGCATTATTTGTGAATTAAAATATTTTACTTATGTCTTTGTGATCCAACACCTAAACAAAAACCCTACAAATAAGTTTACATCAGTATTAACTCATGAGATATCTTTCAACATTTAAATACCCATGTACTCTTATTTAAACCGTTAATCACCCTATATCACCCAATAATCAATTTTCTACTTCCGTATAACGTACCGTAAACCTAACTCATTATATCTAACACTCAATTAAACCTTAATTACCCTAATTAACCATGAATAAATAAGTTTTACACACTAAGTATCGTGAAATTTAGTTAACACAACTTAATTACGCCAAAAGCCAAATTATACTTAACACTTGCTAATTTTTCGTATTACCTTTCCTTATACCTTTACAAGAACCTTAGTAATACTTTTTTTACCTCAAACTTACAGATTGACACATACCATGAATGATTATACATAAGTTACTAGCCTAATAACACCATAATGTGCCCATACCTTGCTTATCCATTCAAAAATCCCATGAAATGCTCCAATCCATTCCTTTTTTATCTATGCACTATTCCTTGTGATAATGGCTAAGATTTCAAGCATTATGGAAGCTCATTATGCAGCACATGAAGCCATGGTGGTGCTACACCATTCGCAAAACACACACAACACCTCTCATCTTCCTTTCTTTGCCGAGACCTCCAACAGCCATAAATCAGGCCACTTACTTCACAAAAACTCACTTGAAGTCGGCTCTTAAAACCAGCAAATACACTATCTGGGTGTTTTTGGTGATACAAAACATTATTTACTGAAGTTATAGCTTTGGTTTGGGTTTGAATGAGTAGAAATAGAAAACGTAGGTTTTCTAGCTCGTATACCTCTTGAAACATCTAAACCATTGTGAGTTGCATTTTTTCATGTTTAATACTTTTTATTACATGAATTAGTCCTAATTATAAGTGCTTAAAGTTTAAAAATAACTGAAGGAAGTTGCATGCACACTGGTAAAAACTACATGCATACGAAAAAACCTACACCGCGTACGTAAAAATATGTCCATAGTTAAATTTGGATTTGGAAACATAAAAGGATAACAAGTAAGATCATAAACCTTAGACATTAATAAATTAGACACAATAAGCTTTCATTGGCCTATATGGAAGAACGGACTTAAAACGGTAAAGAAAACGACCAAGATAACACCCAAGTGAGGAGGTTCGTACAGCTCAACACAAGGGAAGCAGGAGATAAAATTTTGACTAGGGTTATATATATATATATATATTACCTAAATACTTATCTAAAAACAAATCCTAATCTAATTAAAATAAAAAAAACAATTTTTTTCTTTTTATTTTTATCTCTAAAATCGGACGCACCCTTATTTTATATATATATTTTTTTCTAATTTATTAATTACCCTATTACTTACATTACCTTAAGTTTTTATAAAATCCTAAGCTAATTTGAGTAAACCTTTTCACTTAAACGCCACCTACTAGACTTTCTAAAAATAACTTTTCATTTCACATTTCACTTTTTATTTATGGAAAGTTTACTGCAAACTTCCATATTTCACTTACATGCTTCCTTTCCAATAACTTACACTTCTTATAAACGCTTAACTCTTAAACCCAAGAATTGTCTTAGCAATGCATGCAACACGTCTTTCATTTCCATTATCACCACACAAGAACAAATAGAATACTTAACACCAAACTCATATGCACACAAAATAAGATAATCATTTACCTCTAAAATGACATCATGCACATATGTAAACCACTTCAACATACATATAGAACACATAGCACGCAAGAAACATACAAAATGGGCACTTAGCCATTTCTAAAGGTATAAACTAACCTGCTCAAATCACGGTTGTCACAGTATCCCCTCCTTATGGAAATCTTGTCGTCTTACTCAACCACATAAAAACGACAGTGATGGATGTAATTTATCAAGTATTGAATAAGGTCTTTGCTGGCATATTCTTAGAGTGTTCTCACAGGTTCAGGAAAGGAAGAGGGACTCGGACATTATTTGCGCAGAGTTCTATTACTATTAATGGGTGGCTCCACGATTTCTTATGGGCATAGGCATCCCAGGTAATTCAGTCATATGGTTCTTCATTATTCGCATGTGGACTTTTATTCCTAGGTGCTTATTTTGTCTAGGCTTTCAGTTTCATGTTTTTATTTAGTGGACGTGGCTATTGGCAAGAACTTATTGAACCCATCGTTTGGGCTCATAATAAATGAAAAGTTTCTCCTGCTACCCTACCGAGAGCCTTAAGTATTGTACAAGGACGTGTTGTAGGCGTAACCCATTACCTTCTAGGGAGATTTAACTAGTTGGTTCAACCGCACGATCAACAAATAACTGAGGATACTTAGACTTCATATAGTCTTCGTGTTCCCAAGTGAACTCGGGACCACGCTTTGAATTCCAACAAAATTTTACAAGTGGTATTCTACTATGTTTCAAACTCTTAACCTCACGATCCATAATTTCTACAGGCTCCTCAACAAAACGTAAAGTCTTGTCGATTTTGATTTCATTCAACGGCACATGCAAATTAGCATTCCCTAAATACTTCTTCAAATTTGACACATGGAATGTGTCATGTACACCAATCAATTCCTCAAGCAATCTTAACCGGTAAGCTACAGGGCCGATCCTCTCAAGGATCTCGAATGGTCCAACATATCTCGGTGCTAACTTACCCTTTTTCCCAAAATGCATCACACCTTTCCACGGTGACACTTTTAACAACACACTCTCTCCAACCTCGTACTCTGTCATCTTACGTCCACTGTCCGCATAACTCTTCTGACGATCTCTTGCCGCTTGGAGCTTTTCCTTTATAACCACTACTTTATCAGTCGTTTCCTGCACCAATTCGGGTCCAATCAAACTACCTTCCCTAATTTCAGCCCATAACACGGGTGACCTACATTTTCTTCCATATAGTGCTTCGAACGGAGCACACCGAATGCTAGTGTGATAATTGTTGTTATAAGAGAACTCAGCTAACGGTAGGTGGACATCCCAACTGCCACCAAAGTCTATCACACACGCCCTTAACATATCCTCCAACGTCTGAATTGTACGCTCACTCTGTCCATCTGTCTGAGGGTGATAAGTCGTGCTCATATCCAATCGCGTTCCTAAGGCTTTCTGAAATTTTTGCCAGAGACGTGATGTAAACCGTGCATCACGATCCGAAATAATCAACACAGGCACTCCATAACGCAAGAAAATTTCATCGGTGTACAACCTCACCAATTTCTCTGTACTATAATCTTTACGTATTGCCAGAAAATGCGTTGATTTGGTCAATCTATCAACTACAACCCATATCGTATCGTGCCAACTCCTTGTTCTAGGTAACTTTGTGATGAAGTCCATGGTGATGTTTTCCCACTTCCATTCAGGTATCTCTGGTTGTTGTAATAAGCCCGAAGGCCTTTGATACTCAGCTTTCACCTTTGCACAAGTTAAACACTTGCTAACATAGGTAGCAATATCCCTCTTCATTCCTGGCCACCAGTACATATCTCGAAGGTCATAGTACATCTTATCCGCTCCAGGATGTACGGAATACCTGGACTTATGAGCCTCATCCATAATTACTATTCTTACACCTCCTACTAACAGAACCCATATTCGATCTATAAAGTACAAACTTCCGTCTCCTTTCCTTTCCATCTGCTGATCTAAACCATGTAACCTTTCAGCAAGTACGTTCTCCTGATTGAACGCCTCACCCTGAGCTGCTAGTATTATTCTTTTACTCCAGATTGAATAGTCATAGCCATTGCCCATACACGTTTAGGTTTCACCCATTCCTTCCTACTCAATGCATCAGCCACCACATTCACTTTACCCGGATGATAGCGAATTTCATATTCATAATCACTAAATAGTTCGATCCACCTCCTTTGGCGCATATTCAACTCCTTCTGATCAAATATGTGTTGGAGACTTTTATGATCCATATAAATGCCACTTTTCGTACCATACAAATAATGTCTCCAAGTTTTTAGAGCAAACACCACCGCTCCCAACTCTAGATCGTGGTTGTATAATTCTACTCGTGGATTTTTAACTCCCTTGAAGCATAAGAAATTACCTTATTTCTTTACATAAGCACACAACCTAATCCCTAATTTGAAGCATCATAGTAAACTACAAAATCTTCAACTCCATCAAGAAGTGACAATCGGCGCCTCACACAAATTATTTTTCAAAATCTGGAAAGCCTCTTCTTGTTCCACACCCCACACATACTTTTGGTTCTTCTGAGTCAACGAGGTAAGAGGTTTAGCAATCTTAAAGAAATTTGCGATGAAACGACGGTAGTAACCTGCCAACCCCAAAAATGATCGGATCTCAGACGATGTCGTAGGAGCTTTCCAATTCTTTACTGCCTCTATCTTACTTGGGTCCACGTGAATACCACTCTGATTAACCACGTGACCAAGGAAATGCACTTCTTGCAACCAGAACTCACACTTGGAGAATTTAGCATACAACTTCTCCTTCCTCAATAATTCTAAAACTAACCTCAAATGCACTTCATGATCTTCCTTAGTCTTTGAGTAGATCAAGATGTCATCGATGAATACAATAACAAACTTATCTAAATACGGTTTACAGACTCGGTTCATCAAATCCATAAAGACCGCCGGTGCATTGGTTAATCCGAAAGGCATAACGGTAAACTCAAAATGTCCATACCTTGTTCGAAATGCGGTTTTTGGAATATCGTCCTCATGTACTCGGAGCTGGTGATAACCCGATCGAAGATCTATCTTGGAGAAATAACATGAACCTTGTAGTTGATCAAATAAGTCATCAATTCTAGGGAGAGGATATCGATTCTTAACAGTTAACTTGTTCAATTCTCTATAATCGATACACATACGAAAAGAGCCATCCTTCTTCTTAACAAACAACACTGGTGCTCCCCACGGAGAATGACTCGGTCGTATGAAACCCTTGTCTTGCAACTCTTGAAGCTGCCCAGACAATTCTTGCATTTCCGAGGGCGCTAGACGATATGGAGACTTCGCAACTGGCGTCGCTCCAGGAACTAAATCTATGCGAAACTCAACTTGTCGTTGTGGTGGTAACCCCGACAAGTCTTCCGGGAATACATCAACAAAATCCCGTAAACAAAAGGAACCAATAAAGGCAGCTACAAGCTCCTTAGCTTATTAATAATCTAGGGTATAAGTCCTTGGGATCTCTTCCAAGTTAAGATCCCCTTCCAAAAAGCTCTAATCCAATAAGATCCATGATAGATTAAACTGATTTAAGGTTTAAATAAGATTAATTCTGAACTCAAATAGCTCTATTTCAGCTTATAGACTGAAAGAGCTTAAAATAAGCTTATTAGCTTATTGAGACAACTTAGCTTATTAAGAGAGTTTATGAATAAAGGAACTTTGAGAGATTAAGAAAAACTGAATTTCATTAATAAAGGTTACTGATTACATTACTTGGAAAGGAGATTACAAAACATTTTAAGGAAAATTACATTTAAAAAAATATGAAATTTAAGCTAGACTAAATTACTAAAAACCTAGATATCGTGTGTGTGAGAAGTGAGGCCTATTTATAGGTGCTGAAAGAAGCTTCTAGGATCTCTAGCCCTGCTCTCCAATCTTTCAATCCTGGCCAATCATTTCTTCCATTATTCAAGCATTAATTGTGGCCGTTTGATCAAGCTGTGGACACCTGAAGATTGCCAGCGTGTCATTCCATTGATGTGACGTTTGTGCTTCTTTTGTGAGTGTTTTAGTGCAAAAACCCACATAAATGTGTGCTTTCACCATTGTTGACGTGGCCTTTGATTGGGAGAGGTTAAGTAATCCTTTGATAAAGACTGATTTGTCCCTTCATTTGTGTTAGAGAGCTCATGAATTGACCTAAGCACCCTTTAATTTGGAAAACCCCTTTGATTTACCCTGGTTGGTGAAACGGGGAAGACGGGTGAATAGTAACACCTTTGGCGCCCTTATTTCGACAGTTAAAACTTGTTGAGTTTGGAATTTTGACTCTTTCAGTCCCTCTCTTTCTTTTCCTTAAATAACTTTCAGGAATTGCAAGATTGGCCCTTGAGGCTTCATAAAAGAGGAAATGGCTAGGGATTTGGCTTCGGCTTTGGATCTTTGGCTTCTTTTTATACTCTTCTGATTCTCGTGTCCGTGCTTGCTCGCTTTTGTGAACTCTTCTGATTCTCGCGTCCGGTTTGCGTTGCTTTTGATTGTTTTCTTTGGATTTTTGGAATTATCCATACCTGGCACGCCACAAAAACTCAATACAAGCATATTTTTAGCCATTTTTGGTGTGTTTTGGTTCAATTGGGTTATTTTGTAAGTACTAACGGATTGATTCTTCAATTAATCACGTCGATGACATATTAATTATGGGAAACAATATTCCACTTGTTATAAGATGTAAAATCTATTTGGAAGATGTTTTGCATGAAAGATTTAGGATGAAGATGATATATTCTTCGAATCAAAACTTAGAGATTAGATCTAAATGGTTAATTGGTTATGTCAAAAGTGAGTGTACTTGAGAAATCTTATACAGATATTACCTTGGGAATCCAAACGTAGAACTTCTAATGCCAATAAAGCTAAATTGAGTAAGTCAACTGCGTGCCAACGACATCAGTTGAAAACACCGCATGAGTACTGTTCCATACGCTCGGTTGTGTGGTCAATCATCGTTGATGTAAATGTAACTTGTCCCTGATGTTGTGCTGCTTCGCTCAGAACATAAAAGCCGATTCAACAGAATCTGGTGAACTGTATCTGGTCTAGATGTTAAGGAATATCTATTAAGTATCTTCGGAATACTAAAGGATATGTATCTTGTTTATGGGTGGTGTTTTGAAACAAGATCTTATGGTTTTTGTACACTGATGCTGGAATAATTGCGGATTGATGCATGAATGAAGTCTCAGAGTGGATATGTGTATCGTTTGAATGGAGGTGCTGTTGATTGGAAACGCACCACAAGCATACTATTTCGGCATCCTTCATCTATAGATGCTAAATAATATCGTACTTTGAGGCATCCAAAGAGCTGTATGGATTCGCAAATTCATTTCTGGGCTTAATGTTGTCCCCCAATTGAAGAACCCATAACAATGTATTATGACAATACAAGTAGATAGCACTAGAATGATCATAAAGTCAATAACAGGTGCACGACATTTTTGCGCAAAAGTCATATCCTTTGAGAAACTCATTTATTTGGCGCGATGTGAGGATAGAACATAATTGACACAAACTGAACAATCTAGATGACCTTTTTTACAAAGGCTTTGGCCATTTCTAAGCATTTGAATGTGGACTCGGAAATTGGTTTTAATACCGTGTAGTCTCATGTAAATTTGTGTTTAATTAGTATTTTGATAATTTGGAATTGTAAGACGAATATTTATTTTGAGGAATAAAGATGCTTGGAATTTGTTTTTCATTCATATAATTATTGTTATTCCATTTTTACATGTTTAATCCATGAATGATTTATCATTCTAAATATGTCCATTGTCGGTCATAATTCGGACTATTGTTAGTAAGGCAATGTGAGTGTTGGCTTGTATTATTGGAATGTATAGATAGTTCCCGCCAAACTATATGTATTCACAGGGATGCTTTGGATACCCCAACTTTCAAATTTTACTTTTGGATCCTTGTCATGAGTAAATGTCAAAAATGGTTAAAAAAATTATCCTTAGACTTGAGTATACAAGCAAAGTTCTGTAGTGTGGATATCACTTTTGTATTTATAGCCAAAACGCTGTCTGTGATATGGTAGCTTATAGAAAGTATTTTCGGAGTGTATGTGAAGCAGCATCGCCAACAACACTTGTAGTCATAAAGGATTTGTTCTCCACTTTAATGTGCAGTTGATACCATTAGCCTTCTCCAGATATAATCAGATAAATGAATGCATTCCAATGGGTAATCCAGATGATTCTTGAATTAAATTTGTCTATCTGAATCTATTTCTTTAACAAGAAACTATAATGTTCAACTATATGGAATGAGTTGGATCCATATCCCAGTTTTCAACCGGTATTTGAAACAAGGGATGATTATATAGCTAAGATAATACATCACCATCGAAGCTGCATTGTTCTTGAAACTTTAATCTCATAATATTTCTAATCTAATGTAATATGTGTGTGTATGCTAGACATCTCGCCATTTAATTCAGGTATATTGCAAGCTTGCTACTCCGCCTCCCAAGTGGGAGCTGTAGAATTTGGTAGTCGGTTCCGCAAGTTATACGTTAGAAATACGTGAGCCTATTGGGGGCACACACGTTAATACACGAAGAGTATGGTTACTTCATAATTTATATTTAAATACGTTATTTATTAATAACTTGTTAATTATTAATATAATATATCTAAATGATCGAACCAAGGGACTAAACTGGACAAAACCCGAACCTTGTGGATCCCCTTGTTTGGCCGAAACCCACAAAGGGACTAGAAGGGGTGTTTGTTCGGTTGGGAGAGAAAGAAGGAAGAAATGATTTGTTTTAATTATAGAGGAATTTAATATTAATCCTTTCTTTTGGTATCTGGGGGTGCCTATAAAACACATTCTCTATCACCCTCGTCTTTAATTCACTCATTCTCTAAATCACTCTAAGTGATTTTGGATGCACTCTCCCCTCACCTAAAACCCTAACGAAATCCCTAAGGGATTTTTCGGTAGACCATCTCCATAACCAAAATCAACCAAACAGCCTTTTAGGGTTTTGGTTTTCCGTTTTCACTTGATCTCCTTGCTTGACAATTCAAGGTACGCGTGGTGGTTATTTGGTGATTCCTCAAAGGGTTTTCTTGATATAAACCTTAATTAGGGTCTGTTTATTTGGTTCGACTACAAAAAGAAACACAAGGCGTGTGTTTGGTTTTGGTATTACACTTGGTGCTTGTTCGTGAAGATAAGACTAGCAATTCTTACATACTTGGTTGACGTGATTGTGTGAGCAACCGTAGAGGCGTTTGTTTTAGACGCTTATTGTATTCAAGAATAATCGCAAAAGGTACGTTTTCCTTATTTATAATATTGGTAACCTATTTGCCATAATAGATCCATCCGCTGCGACATGTGGCTAAATGGTTAGCTATATATTAAATCCTTCAGATACACAATCTCACTTAATCATGGTCGTCGATGTGAAGTTATGATTTTAGAAGAGTTTATATAATATTCCCTTTGCAATGGTCTCGCAGGACCTTTTTATATACAAGGTCATTTGAGATGTCAAATAGTGAAGTTTATTTTTTGCAACTATGAAAAAATGATTTGTAAAAGGTAATAACAAGTGTATATATGGTTACAAAAGGGATATGGAACAAGGTAATAACAAGTGTATATGGTTATAATGGGGGGATTGGTAATACGTATTGTATTTCTAAAGCCACTGGAGTGTGGGGTGCTATTCTAAAAGTTATTCATCAAATGCATAACAAAAACATTGTTGACTATTCGACAATGAAAAAAGATTGGAAATGGAAATGCTACTAGATTCTGGACGGATGTTTGGGTGGGTACCAGTTCGTTAAAGGAGCGGTTCCCTCGTATCTATGCTATGAAGAGTAATAAACAATGCATGGTGAGTAATAGATGGGTGGATGAACAATAGCATTGGAATTGGCATCGTAGTATGCCAGAAAGAGGTCGTACTAGTGATCAATATATAGACATGCAACAAGCGTTACATCATTTGGAGCTATCTGATCGTGTAGAAACTTGGCAATGTACGATGCAACATGATGGTTCTTTCACAGTTGCTTGCATTCGTAAGCATATTGACGAAAAAATTCTTCATTCAGGAGATACTGAGACAAGATGGAATAATATAGTTCCTATAAAAGTGAACATCTTGGTATGGAGAATAAGACTTGATAGATTACCGACCCGAGAAAATCTTATTGTGCGAGGGATAGATATTCTTTCAATTTTATGCCCTTCGTGTGGAGATGCAATGGAAGACAATGATAATGTTTTTGTGAAGTGTGTTATTGCGGTGCGGATTTGGGAGAGGATCTTTCGTTGGATAGACATGGATAAACCTATGTTTGGGGTGATAGCTGATGTTTTTAATTAGATTGATGCTGTTAATGTTCGTCAAAAAGCAAGAGGTGTTTTGGAAGCCATATTCATCTCGTCGGTGTGGGTAATGTGGCAATATCGAAATAAAGTTATAGTTGAAGCAGTGAAGATGAAGAAAAGTGTCATGTTTGATCGTATCGTGTCTCATTCGTTTGAGTGGTGCTCTAGTAGAGGAAAAAATGTCTTTTCTAATTGGTTGATGCGGTTACAAAGCTCAAAGACTTTTTATGTGTAATTTGTTTTTCTAGCGTCTCGCTAGTTTTTGTTTAAAAAATTGCCGTTAAAAAAAAGATTTGTAAACGACAACAAAAAGAAAAGAAAAAAGAGAGGGTATATACCAACTTCATTCGTTTCAATGAAATGAAGTTTTGTGTTCCAAATCACATGTCCTATTAAGATTTAAAAAAAAGGTTATGTTTGATATTTTATACATAGAAAATAAATATCCTCAAAATACCAAACTACAGTCATACATATACCATTATAAAAATATTGTTAGAAAAAAGTGTCATTAAAAGTAAAAGGATGAAGATCCTCTCATGTTTATTTTGAACATAATAGGTCATGTTGAGCTTTATGTGAGAGTAAAAAATAAAGTGTACCATCAGTGTAAAAAAATTATTTTTGTTGTAAAGCAATAAAGCACAGAACAATAAACCATAACAAGAAGATAGAGAGAATGAAGAATTGTATATTCATCTCACAATTGAGGTATGTATATATAGATACAAGATGAAGTATTACACAAGATACAATTCTAATAAGATAACTACCAATAATAAAATATATGGACATCATAACACTCCCCCTTGGATGTTCATTTGAGGAATATGCCTCGTTAAAACCTTACTAGATAAAACCCGGTGGGACAAAAAATCTAATGAAGGAAAAAGAATACATAAATCCTTTATACGCTCGGGGACGTTGCCTCATTAAAAACCTTGCCGAAAAACCCTGTGGAGACAAAACCATGGTCAAGAGAAAAAGAGTGCAACGCGTATGTTCTCTCCCCCTGATGATCATATCACTTAAGCTCATTTAGTCACTGAAATGCACATTAAAGTGTCTTGATAGAATCACGTGAATAAATATTCTCTACACATGTTGTTCGCATATCCATACGTCATACATCTCATTCAAGTATATCATTGAACTTTATAAGTTATTCATTGTCAACACCATGTATGACATCCTAGCGAAAATTAATAGTTCATACACATTTTAGTATGACATATCTAAATCGATATTGTGATCATCATCTTTATAAATCAAGGGAGTCTTTTCAACATCATGTGACCTCATAAACAAGAGCATCGTTTTTCCATATAAAGACGGTTCGCATTTGCTTTAGTTTTTATGATGTACATATATATCAATCCTTTAGATGTTCAATTCATAAGCTAAGACAAACTGTGTCTTTTTGTTTTAAATTTGACTTCTATGCATTTAGTCACCTTCACAATCATAAAATCAAGATCTTTTTATAAAGTTTCATAGGCAAACATAATTCTTTATTTGGCACAATACTACACACCAATGTGATTATACACATATGCCCAAACATGATTAATTCAATATAATCAAGTAGTGTTCTCGAGAACTTTTCTTATATGCTTAAGCATTAAAATTCACTAGCATGCTTCATACATTTTATATCTTGTACTAAAATCTCAACATCACATGAGCTCTATTCATTTATCTTTTAGACGCATATCGATTACTTATTACATTGCCAGACTTATAAAATATTAATGCATTATTTGATCCACCACATGAGAACATGTCCTTATAACCATGTCTCGTCACAAGAGACTTCAATCTTTCATTATCTCTTTGCATCTTTACATCTTTTTTGGCCGCTCATTTAAACATATGCACTTCTGCATGTATTCTTCTCTGACCCTCACCATGATTATAGCGCTATTTATTTATCTATTTATTTACATAATCATTACCATGGCCATTATCTTATGTAATACCATCGACGTCGATTCATTACTTTTCAATTCTATATTTTACTAGACATCGCACTATATCATTTATTGAGATCTCATAGTTTTTCACGTACCCGGGGTTTTTCAATTACCTTCATGTCTAGTTTCTCTCTGAGTGTTATGGGGTCTTTATTACCTCGATTCGACCATCTTAACTTTCTTGCTCCATTTTATCTATTCATTCGAGGATTTTAACTGGAATCGATTAGTCTATCACGTTGCATACGTGCCATAGACTCACTACCATTTTATAGTACTTACTACTGGGACAAACATTGTAATTGAAGCATTAGCAGCGGATATATGATCTAGTCACTTCCTTTAGGTCACTTAACTTGTCTGGCAATTACTATATCTGGAATATAAATTGTCACTTGAACTTCAAGTTCATATTCATTATTGTGAGGATCAACATTTATATTATCTTAATTCATTCCAAATTCTTCGCTGCTCGTTCTCCCCCTGAATGAATTATCAATCCTAACATCCCAATGTGTACATTGTGGTGGATTTACCATAACATATGTCACACAATTTCAAAATCTATGGTTTGTGACCAAAAACTATTCTTATAGGGAGGATTCATTTTAAATTGTTGGCAAAATGTGAATTCGTATCTTATAATATGCCCCATAAACTAAAACTTTTGTTCTCATAATTATTGGTTTTGCAATCAACTAAAGACGTTTTATAAACGTTTCAACAAAAGCAATTCGCGTATGAACATGGGTTACCTTTAAGTTCAACACTTATTCCAATAATTGCCCAAACTTAAAAGTATTCACCACCATTCTCAATAACTTTATTTGGAAAATTGTGCTCACATCGAGCCAGTAATCACGCCAATTTTAAGTTGCGTATTTATTGATTATTTTGACGATGCATCGATTTTATAAGTCAAAATGACTCACATAGCACATGTATAGGCCTACATACATGCCTTTTTCATCTTTTCCAAAATTCTAAGGAATGAAGTCCTTATTTGTATTTAGTGGTGATAAGTAAATACTTAACTTCCATCGATAACAATAATAAAAATCATCCTTAAAGAAACGCATGGTTCTTTCATATTTTTCACATCATTATTGACGCGGGATGACCCAACCGATCATGCCATTTAATAGGACAATCTTGGCTCATTAACTTGTAGTTTATGACCACATGTGCTATAATAACACTTGATTTTAATGAAAGTCGAATAATATGAAAAACTTAAGATGTCTTCGCAAATAAAGTTATATATTCTCCCGGCATATAGCTTTATTAAATAAATAAATAAAACATATGTCTTAATGGTGAAGTTGCCCAATTTTATAAATACACATGTAGAGTTGATCATTCAATAAAGTGTGTATTAAGCAAGTAAAACCACGTAATAAATAATGGACTATATGAAAAACTCAACGGCATAATTAAAGTCAGAACATATTATTTAATTAGACGGATTTAATAATATTTCTTCCATCACGAATAAACATCAATTCAATATCCAAATATATCCTCATAAGTAACCTTATATTCACATAAATAAATTACCAAGTAATTATATAGCCGGAGTTTATTTACTAATTTAAGATCTCGCAATAATAGATGATGTCATTTATGTCTATTGATAAAGAGTACTAAAACATGTTGATGAAATTATCACAAATGCCCAACTTTAATTTAGAAGGTGTAGGCAAGCCATATACACTTTAATGCATATCAACATGAATATTAGATGTTAATTACTATCAGACCTTAAACAAATGCAAGCTGAAGATTATGCTGATATGAGACGTATACGTAAAACTTGAGGTCATGGTTCACTTTATAAAACAAGTTATCTGCTAGATAATACTGAGAAATCAGATAGTGATTTTGGTTATACATATTGCCATACTTTTTTTTTGAACGGCAAAGATGGAATGTATATAAAAAAGAGTCTAGCAAGACGTTAGAAACTTAAAGTACAATAGAGTCAACAAAAAAATTACATAGCATAAAAAAATGGTAAAATCTCGAGACTTTAACTGCGAGGGATTCAAAAGGGATGAAAAAACTTTTGACACGAAGGCCGACGGATCGGTTTTCACTTCGGCAAAAGAAAAACCC
>BQNB010022422.1:43416-61558 GCA_026074375.1 Tanacetum coccineum | reverse complement strand
CAAATCCATTGTTGATTATCATGGATCAAAGTCTAAATGACTAAATGAGTTTGTGGTATTTGGAGATTAATTATATTTTAAGTTTTCTCATCTCCTCACCTATAATTGTTTTTCAAACTCGCATGTAGTCCTCACATGTATATGTCCACACTTCTTTTACATAATCCTACAACCCACTCTTCTTAATTATTTGTTCACCATTTTTACCCAACAAATGATTTCATCCTTCACACACTCCAAACACCTTCTTCCTAAACAATCCCATAATCACAGATGCCCATTTTTTTCTATCTTATTTACAATGTGATTATAAACCCAAATCAATCCTTTGATTTTATCCTTATCTTCATCTTCTTCATCTTCATCTTCAAACCCTTCTTCACATAAACCTTCACCAAATAATCCCCAAATCTCATCCTCAATATGTCAACTCACATTCCCTTACACAATGTACCATCCTTGTACTTGTTGTACCTTTCGTCTCCTACATTCCAAACAAAGGCTCCTACACATCTTATCAAAACATTCTCCACCACACATTCACTATTCATATTCTTCCTCACAACATTTGAATTACACACACACATCCCTTCATTTTCACCCTTGATCAAGCCATCTCATCAATCCTAGTTACCTTATTCTTTTCTCCACCCTTGGATTGATTTTAAACAAACACAACAAACATATTTTATCTTCCACCCTTGATCAAGCCACCTCATCATTCCAAGATGCCTCATTCTATTCTCAACCCTTGGATTGAACTCTCATCTCAAACAAACACACCTTCTCTCACAAATATTGTCACACCCGTCTCAATTGGAGGAAAACACAGGATGCGACGATTTCATTCATCGCACAAGATACAGTTCATTACACTTTCCTAAGTTTACATTTCATAAACTGAAGTTTACGGAAACTTTACATGTTAAAATTGGACATAATATTCATAAACACGGACGCATCTGACCTTGTTCCCCCATGGGGTTACTCTTTTCTCTTCCATATCAATAACATACCTTTGATTTGGCATCACCTGAAAATTGATACTCGAAAAAGTCAAACAATAATGTTGGTGAGCTTGTAGGTTTGACCTTAAACCCAAAAGTTGTGCCAATATTTTAAACAGTGGTCAAAGTACATTATGACCAGGGTTTATTTGCTAACATCCAAGACATAGCATCTAACGTAGTCAATACAATATGTACTTACGCACCTAAATGCTACCAGCTGAGCACTAATATTAGGGAGGACCTCAACAAACTTGGGTAGGTGTTCACCCATCCGCCTCCCACGCAATCACACACAACATATGGGTAGGCGTTATTATCGATCCAATAACATCACAACACAGGGTAGGCGTACCAATTCGATCTATAAATCATGCATTATATTCAAATTACAGTCATAAGCGCATAATCTTATCACAAAAAACTCAAAACCACATTTCTAACAGTTCAATTAAAAAGACATTTCAAAAACACATTTGAGTATCATTTTACCCCAACGGAAAAACAAGTAAAAAGTGGGCTACCCCAGAAAACTCACCTCAATCAGCAATCAAAAAAGCAACCGCACAATCACAAAGGGCAGAACACAATCAATTTTCTAAGCAAGCTGCCTCACAATGTACCGAAACGACCATAATAAATTACTCACTTTATCATTACTAGCACAAAAAATTATCTTATTGTACAAGTGTTACGTTTTTCGCAGAAAATCCTCATTTTCAACCAAAATCCATTTTATTTCATATCATTCCAAACTCGTTATCTTATACCGTTAACTCATCACAAAACCGTAGTCTTATTACTAAGACTTTATCTCGTTAGCAAAACTTTCACTTCATATTATGGTTGTGTGGTAATTACGCGAAAACGACTCAAAAACACTTGGGTAAAGTGCGACTTCCTACTATACAGCTCAAAAACCTCAATCACGTTAACGATACAATCGACATAAAATACTCCGCCGAAAATTGAAGAAGAAATGAGCAAAATCTCAAAGCCGAAGATAAATAATCACACATTACCGTAATCGATTTAGATATATATAGATTATATATTATTAAATATAGATATTTATATATACACACAACACACATAAATACTATAATACTTTAAATAAGATTAATAATATTTTATTACAATTTTCGTCTTATTATCGGGCGTATAGGAGTGTAATTTGTCTCGTCATTAAATATGCCCAAAGGCTTATACTTCGACACTTAATCTCCCATAAAACTATTCTTTACTCCCCCAAATAGAATTGACACAACGATTTTAAATATAAAAGTTTCTAGAACTTATATCCTTCGTCTTATATTAAAATTTCAAGTAAAATAACTATTTATTATTAAACATTTGAAAATTTTATCCCTTTTTAGCATTATCTTAAGTATTTAATTCTTTTGAAAATCGCTATGACCGTACGTCTTTACGACTTTTTCCAAGGTATTAAACCTTAATCCAAAACATTTTTTTTCACAAACCCGACATTTTCCGACAACATCAATATTTTCAACACATTTTATCAAAACATAGCAACATAGCTCATCCTTTTCAATCCGATAATGTCCAACTAATCCCTTTAATCCACACAAGTCCTTTAGTCCCAGTTATAAATATACTAAAACTCTTTTACTTGTTTATTGGGTCATTGGCCAATTTTGGCCTTAAATACTGTAGGACATACTAGGTGGGGGTGGGGTGCGGTGTGATAGTTTATGGGTTTTATTTTTGTTTTGAAATTGTGATTAGAAAATTGTTAAATTTCGAGTTGTTGTCAAACTCAAATAACTATTTAATACACTTAAATTTCTACATATTATGAACTAAGCAAACAATAACAGTAAAGAGATAGAGAAAGAAACTATCAAACCAAGGCATCAAGATTTATAGTTATTCGGCAACGAAGCACCTATTCGTTCCTACTCCACTCCCCGAGTACTCCACTCGAGATTTCACTATGTCAACAAGCTCCCTTTAGGCGAAGAAAACCGTTTACACGTCGCTTACTTTCTTTTCTGACACTAAGCTAGATGTCGAGTCCTAATCTTAGCTAGAACCAATCTAAGACTTCACAAAGTCTTTATACATTCACAAGATATATACTCTTGGATTGACACACAATCCAAATCACACCAATACACAATTTACACTATTGGATCTACACACACCCAATTTAAACAAACAACACAAACGCTAAAATGTAATGAAGTATGTGATCTTAAGGAGGAAGAGAGAGTCACTGATACAAATATATGTATAGAATACGATTGTTCTTCTCTTGCACTTGATTAGAAGAAGAAGGGAGGAAGAAAGAATTAATCACTTGAAAACAAGATCAAGATATGTTAGTGATCAAGATATGTGTTTTTGAAAGAAAGGAAGAAGAGAGAATAACAGATCTGAAAAAAATTCGTGACAAGAGGTTCTGTTTTTCAGATGGGGTGGCCCAGTATTTATAGGCACAAAAAAAGAGCCGTTGTACTGACGGCGGTCCCGGCGGTCCCTAATATCTAAGGGGCCCGCCGTAGACTACGCTCCCCTTTTTGTCTTTTTGTGGGGAAGGTGTTATCTGTTTTAGAACCTTTCATTTTGAGGGGAAAAATCTGATTTCAAATTAATTAATTTAATAACACATTTCTTTTATAAATAATTATTTTGTGTTTATATTTTTGTAAAAACACTTTTGTAAAAATGTAAGGTTTAGGACAAAGATTATTTTCTTGATCACTAATCATGTTTAATGATTTGTTTATCCATACCTTAAGTGATTAATCTTAGAAATGGAATTTTACGATTAGTAATTTATAAACGTTTAATTTTATCGTAAACGTTTTCACATTTTGTTATTATCAAAACATCGTGAGGTCAAAAAATATAAATAACGTTTTTAGACATTATTTGTATTAACAATCTCCCCCTTTTTGATGATGACAAAACATAAACTCATTTAATATAAAATTGGAAGTTTATAAATTATTAATGAGTTAAATTCTATTTCTCCCCCTTTTTGTCGAATCCAAAAAGGTTGATCATCGAGTTGTAGTAGAGACAAAGAAATCAACGATTAAAGACTCCCTCTTGATGTATGCTCCCCCTTGTTCGGGACACCAAGGGATCGATCTTACAATAGTTTGTTTGCTATATAACAAGGTTAGAAATACAAGTGCAAACCAACATAGCATGACAAATATCTTTCAAGTTAACACATTGTATGTAATAACACAAAAGATGGTTTCATTCCACCAACAGAAATCATTACATTACAACAACAAACCAACTATACTTCATGCATAAATAAAACTAAGCTAATACTAGATAAAAGAGGACTTTAAATACTTCATAAGTCTTTAATGATTCTTGATGCATAGAGAATTGGACTTTTTAACAAAAATGTCTTTGAATTTCATTATTAAGCCATTTTGAAAAAAGGTCCTATGGTGAGGTGGAAATGGTATGAAGGCGTGGTTAGAAGATACTCGAGATGAGCAAACATATGTCATTTACTCTCGAAGGTTTAAGTAGAGGTTATGGTTAATGTTTTTTTATACTGACACAACATTTAAAGTTGATCCATGATAGTCATGATAGTTGTAGTAGAGTGGATGCCCTATGATAGGAGGTTAAGGTGGTGGTGGTGATGACGAAGGTGGACTTGAGAGATTTTTAAAAGGTGTGATTGGTGATAATGATAGAGTGATATCAAAGATATGATGGGCTTTGAAGTGGTTGAGGGTTTAACGGACTAGGAGGACATACAATATGTTCGCAAAGCAATCCCCACCCTTCGGGTTCAAAGGTTGAGGAGAGGTTGGTTCATTTGAGGATGGAGGTGAAATTTGAAGTTTTGATTGAAAAGAAGAAGATGTATTATCTTGGCTTGAGGAGGTTTGATTTGTGGATGGAGTTTAGGATGGTACATTTGGAGGAGTTGGAGATGAAGAAGTGGTAGTAGGAGAAGATGTAGTGGTGATTTCTTCATCACTAGAGATGTTGATAAATAGTTGTCTAGGAGGGATTATGGTTAGTTTGATTTTCTTGGATGGGTTTGAAGAAGAAGCATTTGTGGAATTAGGGTAGATTTTGGGTGAGGAAGATGTAGATGAGGGAATAGAGAAGTTCATGATTTATGATAGAAGAAGTAGATTCAAGAGGTAGGCATGGGAGTGGTGAAATTTTAGATTCCAAAATTGATTATCAAAAAGCAGAAATCAGCTAGGCCTAGATAGGATAGTGGTCAAGTGCACAAAAATTCAGGAGGTCACAGTGAAGAAATACGTGACCTCTGACGGCGGTCCCATAAATACCCGGCGGTCCCAAATATATTGGGGGGCCGCCAAGTATTTAAGGGGGCCGTTTTCTCGAGTGAGGGAATTTTTCCAGTTTTTCTGTAAAACCTATACGAACACATTTTCCTATTTTTGCAGTCAATTCTATTTCATTCATGGAAAAATACTAAGCCATAACAATCAAACTTGTAGGACTAAGCATTCTAAATTCAATTCCAGATAAGCATTCAAATTGGACAAGTTCATAAAGCATGCATAATATATTGAACATAACCAAAGTGTATTAGGGAGCATGCAAGCATAGTTTGGATGATAAAATAAATAATCATCCAAGGCAAGTGACGTTTGACCTGTAATATGTTTCTAGAAATGGAATAGATCAAATATAACTAACATGTAGATTATTAAATAGTATAGATAATAATGTCTTAAAGCAATTTTTCTCATTGCTCACTTCTTCATGTTCCTCCACAACCTTCTAAGATTTTTTCCGATTGACCTTACTCCGCCACGATGCTCATCTCGTAGTTGTACTTGACGGTTGATGATTTTGGTTTGGCGGGTGTAAAATGGTTCAAGATGAGGGTCAATGTTAGGCGGGTGTAAACTGACATAGCGAATGGGGGAAGGAGTGCTTGCACGTGAGGTCCCTTCGTCATTCCCATCGTCATCATCATCGTTGAGATAAGATGAGGATGGTTGATCGAAGGCGGAAGACGAAGAAGTGGAATGATGACCTCTTCTTGTGCCACGATCCCTTCTTGGTTTTCGCTCTAGTTGAGTGGCAAGAGGATTCATGACACGATCGTACATTGAGATAAGATGAGGATGGTTGATCGAAGGTGGAAGACGAAGAAGTGGAATGATGACCTCTTCTCATGCCATGATCCCTTCTTGGTTTTCGCTCTAGTTGAGCGGCAAGAGGATTCATGACACGATCGTACAAGACATAAGACTCGTTGTACAACTCAGGATATTCATTCATGATGAATTTAAACAAGCGAGTTAATAACATACCATAGGGTAGAATTAATCTAGCTTGCTTAGTGACCCACTCCATTCGTTTTGCCATGAAATAGGCAAGATTAAATCTTTCAGAGTGTACGATACAGTAGAGCATAAAACAAAGACAGGTGGGAACATGATACCGATTACCCCCAGACAAAAGATGTTTTCCCGGATGATTTCCTCTAAAGGTTTCAAAGTTTGTATGATTTCATGTGTGAGAATTTGATAATCAAGAACATCAATCTCCTCCTCATGACGGATGCGACGGACTTGACCTTCTTGATTAATTCGAATAGACGAAATGATGTCCTCGATGGAAGGAGGATTGGTTTGATATGGACCATCCAAAGGGATACCATATACCAACTCATCAAGTCTCCACCTATCGGTAAAGACACATGCTCCTTCACAGGAAACATTAAGAATTTGAGCAAAATTTTCAAGAGAGTGGAGAACAGTTGATTTTGAATTACAAATTCGACAAACATTTGACCTTCATCGGAATAACTCAAACGATATTGACTATAAAACCCGAGAATAAAATGAGGACAAACTTGTTCATTGATTTCAAGAAGACACTCAAACTCGACAAAATGAAACAAAGACCGAACATAGTTTAGATCCGTAAAGTTATCAAAAACCACCCGACCCTCGTGAATGTAACGTTCTTCAAGGTTTCTTAGTTTTTCTTTTATTGGAGAACGGAATTCATGTGACATTATAGGGATATAGTGTCTTGTATTTTTGTAATCTTCAGAAGATTTGCGAGGCATTGTCACCTAGATAAGACAACTAAGATCACATTTTAATTGTATTTTACTTGTATTAATATTTTGATTTCATGCCTAGTGTGTGCCTATATGCAACAAATATGGAGTAACGATTAACTCGACCTAAATATAAGATCCTAAGAGTTAACCCAAACGCTCCTTAATTTGATTTTGCTCAACCAAACAAGTCAAAAAATGCATATGAATTATGCATCTCGAAATTTGTTTATGAGATCATTATGCATGTGTTTGAAAACGTTTTTAGGTTGTATTGACAATGCATAACAACAATTTTATTGTGTTCCTAACGTGAGTGATTTGAAAATAAAATTTAGGGTTTTGGTTCAAAATCAATTTTCCATTTAATCTTACTAATGTATACAAATCCTATGTCTACGAGAAGCATATTAGTTATAAATTGTATCCTAGTACTCTTAATTTCACAAAGTTGAAAGAAAAATTAAAAATCCCCAATTTTAATTTTTGGTGTTCATCATGAACCCTAGACTCAAATTAAAAGAAAAAATATCAATTTAATAATTGTTGTTAATTCTTACTATTATTCTGTTTTCATATTTATGTAACAATCTAATGATATAAATGATAAACTGGCTTGTATGTCATCTTTATGCATTGATTGTTCTAGTGCCTTAGATGTTCCCATCTTTCAAGATTTTTCATTCAATCGATATCTTATCTCTTTGCCAACAATAAAGACATGTAGCATATATCAATGCAACCATTAAGAGTACAATTTATGATGATGTTGACTTATTTTGAAGCTCATCAATGAGCTCATTTAAACTCCGCCATGATCGGCCACCTTCTTCCACCGCATTCATGGCGGAGTTCCTCAGCTCTGCCACCTTTTTCCGCACCTCTTTCCCTTTTTCACCTTTCATCAACTCCTTCACCTTCTTTTCCAATGCTTCACACTTCACAAAGCCATTAACAATACCATCACAAGTTTCAACCCTCCACACCATTTGATTTCATCTTACGAACTTGTGCATTCATATGGTGGTGCTCGCTGACAAAGGCCAGTAGCAGAATGGCACCCGCACATATACTCTCACAACACTGCTAGTCCATCCACAATGACTCACAAACCCTTTCACTATCTCATGCTCCAATATATCTCTTTGGTTCACCCATTCTTGAACCACAATTCCCTTCTCCTTAACTCTTTCCTCGAACCCATCTTCGAAAAGGGGGTTAGGATGGACCTCCGCGTCTCTTTTTCTTACTACCCATAAGAAACTAACTTCGGATCTTTCAAGACCAAGCTTAATCTCTTCTATTTGTTCTTGAGATATTTCGGCTTGTGATCCAAATGCCACGTATAAAACTGGACTTCCAATCTCAAGCTTTTTGTCAAGCCAAACCATCCATGATGGTTTTTGGCTCGGTAAAGATTCTGTCTTGATCATGTGTTGACCAAGACAGAACGGGCCCACAGACCAAGATTTTGGTTCGAATTTTAAGTTCCAATATCGAGTGAACACCGGTTCGAGCTCAAAGAAGCTATTGGTAACTAGACCATAGCTCTTTGATGTTGCTTGCGCGATCTCCCTCACCCATTCAACATAAGGACTATCGGGGTTAAGGCCAGTAAATGAATCATCAAAATCGGCCCTAGTCGCGGTCAACCAAGGGAATTCTGGGACAACAAATAGGTCATTGCCAAAACTTCCCTTGAAAATGTGTTTGTTTAAGGAAATGACCCTCGACATGGTTATGGCAAAGTTACTCATTCCATAGTAAACCAACCGCGGAATATTCAACTTTTTAGCTGATTCAACCGTCCAGCCAAAGAAGCCGTCAGTGACCATGAAGGTCACAGGCTTCTTCAGAGACTGGACGGCTTGTTCAAAATCAGATTTCATAAGTTTTGTAGAGGTTACAAAAGGAAGGAAGAGTGACATAGAGGGTAGCTTGTCAATGCTTTCGACACCAAAAGGGACACCAGATATTTCGGAAAATGGGATGGAGATGATAGTGGTGGGTGTGTCGGAGAGTGAGGTCGATATGTAAGGGTGGTTGGCGGGGGTGGTGAAGAGAGTGACCGTGGCGTTACGGCTGAGGAGCATCCGGGCTAGTTGCATGATTGGAATTGTGTGGCCTTTGGCCATGAATGGAAATAAAACAACGTGAAGGGGCGATGGAGATGCTGTTGCCATAGCTATCTGAGCAAGATGAAAATAGTATTATTACGGCTATTTCTCCATGCTATTATGTAACCTTATATAGCGCAATGAAATGAAAATTTTTAGGCAATTCATTTAATGTTTTGGTTGTATTTTTTTTTTCATGCAATAAGATTTGAGAGAATTCTATATACATAAAATGGGGAACGACTTGATAATGTATCATAATCGTCACGATTTCTTTCTATATGTATAGAACAATTTCTTTTTGCTATTCTATATTCTATGTACTAAACTTGCACTTTTGGTATTTTTTGTGTATTTTATGACTATTTTGCCCAGGGTTCTAAATAGCGTCGCTATAGCGGCGCCATAGCGCGAGGCGTAGCCTCCACGTTATGAAACAGGCCAAGGCGTCTTCTTTAGGAGTAGTAGTGTTATTAAGCATGATAAGGCGTGATATAGCGCGCTATAGCGCAAGGAGTGGCGCCTTTTTTTGAAGCTTTTAAGAGATTTATTTTTTTTTTGAATTTTTTTAAGATATTTATTGGACTTGAGCTTATTTATAAGTATATAGAATTTGGGTTGCATGAGATTCGCGCTTAGTAACTCTATAACTCAATTTTAAGCCTAGTAGCTAACTACTATTGATACATAAATATTTTTGCCGCTTTGAGTCACGCTTTAAAACGCTATGACGCAACGCCTCACGCTAAAGCTTGAGGCTTGGCTATGCCGCTACGTCACGCTTCACGCTATTTATAACCTTGATTTTGCCCTTCATTTTATCAACCCGGGAGAGGCAAAACGGTTATAAAATATAAAAATACGAAAAATACAAGTTTAATACATTGAATAATAAAAAAAATTATTTGATACATATAAAAAGAGATCGTGAAAAATATGATTATTTAGAGGCCATTAGCTCAACATAAAATACCTCAAATCTTTTACTTAGTAAAGGAAAACGAAAAGTGGGGGCTTTTGCATTTAAAAAAAAAATAATATTTCCTTATTAGGTATAATGCTTCAAATTTTTTATTATTTTTGAATATATGTTTAATTAAAAAGCTTAAATACTTCTAAAATTGACATTATTTTGATAGAGAAATCTGATAAAGAAAAAAAACACATAAAAATATATGTGTCAAATTTATAAAAACAAAAATTTGAAAAAAAGAGGTGGTAATTAATAAAACTTTAGTTGTTTAATTTTAAATAAATTGTATAAAGTTAAGTGTAGATTTATAAATTTACAAATTTTATTATGACTTAAAAAAAACAAATAACCCCTTAAACTTTCATAACTTATAAAACAAAAAAAATAAAAATTATAAATATATTTAAAAAACATAATGTACAAGCCTCGTGCGTGCACGGAGATTAAAACTAGTAGTTATTAAAATAAAACTGACATAATCACGTATGGAAATAATGTAAGGCGTTTTATGTATGCTACATGAGAATATTTCCAAGAATATACTGTATTATTGTTGATTTTTGAATATTATATTACCGCATCTACGGTAATTATGATAAGCATTTTGTAAGAGTGGTGATTTGCACACTCCACTTATTAAATTGCATACTCAAATTGCCTATGTTTTGACATTTATACCCTTATATTATTTAATGAAGTGTGCAAATAATAAGGATATAACAGTCATGACACACATATTTTTAAGTGTGCCAATAAATTTATGGAGTGAGCAAATCATCTATTTGTAATTACAAAACCTTCGATGAACATAATAAACTTTCTATAATTGAAACATACTACTTATTTTGCTATTAATGAGAAGACCTATTATACTTCATATTGGGAATAATGAATTCAGTTGAATGTTAATTTTGCTAATATGCTAATGTTATCAATTATTTTTCACAAAATGAAAACCAAGATACTTGTTAGCCCCCAGTCTGACGGCTGTTCGTCACGAATTAGTTAACGGGTCAGCTAGAGCTCGACAAATTTCTTTTTAATTCTATAACTTTTGAAAAAAATTGAACAATTTACTAATTTTTTAAAATTTCTAGATTTTCTGTTTAATTTATATTTCACAAATAAAATGTATTTTATCTCTATTTGCTTTTTAGTTTTTTAATTTATAATTACAATGCGAATGTATGTTACTCCCCATCAATTTTACTATGACTATAGTTGTCTTTTGCTTAGATTGACTGGTTATATGATAAGAAGAATTATAGGATTCTTCTTGAATGAAGATTTAGTCTTTATTTCGGTTAGTTTTCTTCGTCATTCCGGAGAAACATAGGGAAGTTATCTCAGTTTCTATTCTTTCTTTATTTTCCTTTCTTGCATACGGGTTACTTTCTAAACATTTGAGAACAAAGTTTCAACTTAAGTGTAGAGAGTAGTAATGTAAATTAGAAACTAGTCTTTATGTTTGCTATTTGCTTTGTATGAAAATAAAGTGTAATATACGGAAAACGTAATCTAATTAGGTCAATTTAGCCCAAATTAAAAAAAATTATGGCATTTACGAGTGACAGAGTTTCAGCGTTCACCAACTTATAGGGACTTATATGCTAGTACAAAAACCCTTCCACTCAAATATCAACCCAAAAAGTGAGAACATTAACCTATTCTTATATAGCATTCATATTTAATGTTTCTGTTTTCGTTGAGTGTATTGGTAGTATATTATATTTTAGAACTTGCTTTAGTTGCTACATCCTGAGATCGCTAGTGAGATCACATTCGTGTGATTAAAATTATAAGTGATGATAAGATATAGGATTAACCGTGTTTTGAACATGTGTTTGTTATGAGTAACTTAGCTTCTTCGTTATATGTAATTACCTTACCCTTTTGTTCCATCATTTTAGTGCAAGATACCTCTAGTGAGCCTTTATTTCTTCATTTTCGATGTTTTTATATACGCCATAAATTGTTACACCAAGTCGTCTTAGCTTATATCCCTATTTTCAAAATTAAAATATAAGCCCTTAGTTAAATTGTTTATTTAATCACATGTTGCATAAATCCGAGTTTTTTATACATTTTTTGGACGATTTAAGATGATGGGTATGTATATTATTTATGGAGAAATGGGGAAAAAAAAACATAATGTATGTTAATGTCTAAGTACTCCACGTTTATTGATCATCCTAATTCGGGTCAATTTTATGAGTTATTGTTTTAGGTTTAAGTGTAAAGTTTATGATGTGACATGTGTTCGAGGCTAAACATTACTAAGGATACTCTTTATATTTTGACGAGATAAAATAAAACTTTCACAACACTTAAATAACAAACGATAAGCCAAATTCAGAAACCGGATTAATGAATCCGGCGCTGGTCACGCATCAGAACGTGGCCAGCGCACCACTCACGATATTCGTTTTTACGAATTTTGCAATGTCGGCTTTCCTCTTGCCTGACAACATGTGAAATACCTCAATAAGGTCAATGGACATGTAAAACTTGATTAGTAAGCATTTGGGAACACTCAAAATGAGGTTTTAGACTTAGAAAAGAGTAAAAACTATTCCTCTATTTTTCAACAAAATGTATCTAAATTTTATCAACGTCCTCTAGCAAAGGTCCGAATCTTCATTCAAAGTCTAGTATGAATATACTTTCAACATTCAATCAAACAAAAGTATTCATTTGACCTTAATCTGGATTTACGTTGTGTTCCTAATCACGTAACGGGTTTTACTCCCTTATTGGTCAAACTAAATCAAATGTCACTTTGCGTAAACGCAATCATTTCCATTATGGCAATATGCTTCTACTTGTGATGCAAGCACTTAGCGTGTTTGCATAAGGTGAATTAGATGATCAAATCTATTGTTGATTAAGTCATGGGTTAAAGTCTTAATGGACCATTGAGTTTGTGGTAATTAAAAGGTTAATCTTGACTATGATCATTTCTTACCTTTTCTATGTAATGGTTTTACAAAACTCCCACTGTAGTAATTCCGTTAATCACCTTCAATTCCATGACCATTCCACACAATTATTAAGAAACTAGGAAGAGAAAAGAAAGGAAAGTAAGAGAGGAGAAATGAGTGGTGGATACTTAGCATATGTATGTGGATATTACAAATGAAAGAGTGTAAACCTCCAAAATGGGTCGCAAGCGAAAAAATATGTCCGGGAGTGGTTACTTCAATTAATACAATAGCACAAGATAAAGAGAACGACCTCTAAATGAATCGTTTGAAAAGTAATATCGTTGATTTATTAAAATTGAACTTTTTATACTTTTGTCCCCAAAAGTTGCATCAATAGTAAGATGAAATTTTACAACAAGATTTGATAGTTGAATGTAAGAAAGAAATTTTTAAATGTAATCTTGTTAAAATTTGGACTCAATGCAATCATAGTTGTTGGGAATTGAAGGCTTCTGAAATTACTACTGTTAGTTTTGAAAGTTAATATTGCTGGTTCAAGATTGTGCTGATGTTGAAGTTTAAAGAAAATAGTCTAAGTTATTAGTACTGGTAGCTATAATAGTTAGTGTTGCCAGTACATTGTTAGTACTGCTTGTATTGTTTGTACTGTTAGTTAATACTATGTGTGTTAGTCTCTTGTATAGTTAGTTATTGCTATTTATTGATATGCATGAGTTAAATTAGGAATACATATTGCCTTATTCATTTTACGCGTTTTGTAAGGCCCAATGGGTTTCCTGGTGTTAAAGGATCCTAGGCTAGACGGGTAAACGGGCTCTTATTTGTAATCTAATCGGTCACGTGTATCGGGCGAAAGCCCAAGTAAACCCGAGCCCGGCCCGTAGAATTACTAAAGGCATGCAAGCCTTTTAGTCTTCACTATAAATACCCCTCTCCAAGGAAGGAGAGGGTGTTGGTTCATTTGTAAACTTTTGATATTGCAAGTAAACTTTCCATTCTCTCTCTAGTTTTCTCTCACTTTCTCTCTCTACAATTCTTCCTAGTTTCTTCCTTATTTTCTTGTTAAGGTTAATGAAGTGAAGTGATTAAAGGTTACCGACATTTGGTATCAAGAGCCTCGGGTGTTTAGTGTTTGATTTGTGGTTAAAACATCAAATTTCGTGTATTTTTTCTTGTTTTTTGGTTCGAACAAGAAAAAACAAGAAAAACCATGGTTTGATTTATATTTTCGTGGTTAAGTTGTTAAATCTTTGTACTTTCGTGGCTAGAACAAGTTCTTACATCTATCTTTGTAGTTCTATAGCTTAGTTCGTGGATAAATGGGTAAAATCGAGCTAGTTTGAAGTTTTTTCGTCATTGCGTTTTGACTAAGTTCTTGGTTGCGTTTTGATCAAGTTCATTGCGTTTTGACTCGTTGCGTTTTGATCAAGTTCATTGCGTTTTGACTCGTTGCGTTTTGATCAAGTTCATTGCGTTTTGCTCGTTGCGTTTTGTCTACAGGTTGCGTTTTGAAGACCATCATTGCGTTTTGACTAAACGTTACTCTGCCCAAATTTTTTATACGTTGCGTTTTGATCAAGAATAGTGACTGCGTTTTGATCAAAGATTAGTTGCGTTTTGACTAAAGTCATTGCGTTTTGTCCATTGAAAACCCATGTTTTGAAACCCTAATTTCCCGAAATCAAAACATCACATCAAAGATTATATATTAATCACCATTTGACCGAATTTGGGTGGTATTTGACCGAATTTGGTGGTATTTGACCGAATTTGGGAATATATATTAATCACCGTTTAAATCAAAACATCACATCAAGACAAACAAACTTCATGGACTAAATACGAGGACTTTTGGACTTTAATTCGAACTACAAGAACATAATCAACAAACTTTAACAACAACAATTAACTTTTCACGGTTTTCTCTCGATTTTGTAAAATCCCGCGAAAGAACTCAATTTCTCGGTTTAAATCTTTGACTTGTAAAATCCCGTGGAAATTAATTACTTTCAATTAATCACAAATCCAATCAACACTTCATAACACTTAAGATCCTTCAATCATTTTTCACTTCATAATTCTTTAATCATTCATCATGACAACTCCAAGTGTAACTTCCACAACCGACAGTCAAATGCATAACAACATAATGGCAGCAGGTTCAAGGGATCGTCCACCAATGCTTGCAACAGGACGATATGCACAATGGCGATCACGGTTCTTACGATACATTGATACAAGACCAAATGGTGATGCCTTACGGAAGTGCATTCTTAAAGGTCCTTACACTCCAACGATTGTCACAACACCAGCTGTTCCTGCAACAGAGGATTCTCCAGCAGTTCCTGAACAAACAACAGTCGAGACTGTTACGAATATGACTCCTGAGAACAGAGCTCATTTTGAATCAGAAAAAGAAGCGATTCATTTGATATTGACTGGAATTGGAGACGAAATATACTCAACTGTTGATGCATGTCAGACAGCTCAAGAAATGTGGGAAGCCATCGAAAGGCTACAACAAGGTGAATCACTCAATATTCAAGATGTCAAGACAAACTTATTTTGGGAGTTTGGTCAATTCACCTCTCACGATGGAGAAACAATTGAGTCTTACTACACAAGATTCTACAAAATGATGAATGAAATGATCAGAAACAATTTGACAGTTGCAACGATGCAAGTCAATGTTCAATTTCTTCAGCAACTTCAACCAGAATGGTCAAGATTTGTCACAATTGTGAAACAACAACACAAGTTGGATGAAGTTTCATACCATAAGCTCTTTGACATTCTGAAACAATACCAAAAGGAAGTTAATGAACTCCGTGCTGAAAGAATGGCCAAGAATGCTAACCCATTAGCACTTGTTGCTACTGCTCAAACACTTCAAGACCCTTATTATCAATCATCAAAGTCTCACAAATCATATGCACCAACATCAAAAGCTTCACTTCCAACCAGATCTCATGCAACTACAAGATACAAAGGCAAAGAGATAGCCAAACCAATCACACCACCATCTGAGTCAGCTTCTGAAGAAGACAGTGATCCTGAACAAGCTCAGAAGGATAAAGACATGCAGAAAAATTTGGCTCTCATTGCAAAGTACTTCAAGAAACTCTACAAACCTACCAACAACAACCTCAGAACTTCCTCAAACACCAGAAACAAGAATGTGGATACTACTCCAAGGTACAAGAATGACAATCAGACTGGACAGTTTGGGAATCAGAGGGCAGTGAATGTTGTTGGGGCTAGGGAAACTGTAGGTGGTCCAGTAGTGCAACAGTCTGGGATACAGTGTTTTAACTGCAAGGAATTTGGTCATTATGCTAAGGAATGCAGAAAGCCAAAACGGGTTAAAGACTCCACGTATCACAAGGAAAAGATGTTGCTGTGTAAACAAGCTGAGAAAGGTGTTCAACTTCAAGCAGAGCAATCTGACTGGCTAGCAGACACGGATGAAGAGATTGATGAACAAGAGTTGGAAGCACATTACAGCTATATGGCAAAGATCCAGGAGGTTCCTATTGTAGACTCATGAATGATACTGAGCCATTGGAACGGGTACACAACGATGCTGAATATAATGTGTTTTCCAATGTGAGACAGCATTCTGAGCAACCTGAATCCACTAGTAACACATGTTTAGTGGCAGAGGATGATAGCAATGTCACTCCTGCTTCACCTTAGATGTGTGATAATGATATTCAGATTGACCAAAATGCTGAAGATGAGCGTGCTGCGCTTGCAAATTTAAAACTTGATGTTGATGAAAATAAAAAGATTCAAAAGCAATTAAAGAAAGCAAACGCATCATTGACTCAAGAATTGAAAGAGTGAAAATCTATTCTTGCAGAAACTAGTAGAACTCTGGGGGAGTCTAATAGTATTCGGGATAGTTGTTTAGTTGCACTTCAAAATAAACAGACTGAGTTTGAGAGGTACAAGGCCTTAAATGATCATACAGTTAACTATGACAAACTTGAACGTAAGTTAAATGAAACTCTAGGACTATTAGCTCAAAAAGAAATTAACATAAAAGAAGGTTTAAAAGTTAAAGCCTATGAAATTTCAGTTGTCAAGGAGAAACATGATGAGTTAGCCAAACGGAGTCTTTTAACAAAGTCACATTTTGAATGTCTTGCCAAAGAGAAAACGAAGGTAATAACGAATTTGAAACTTAAGGAAGAAAAAGACATTGACAAAATGATTTCAATGGAAAAGAAAATAAAGTTTTTAAATGAAATTGTTTACAAAAGGAATCAATCAACTCAAACCATTCACATGTTAGCTTCCAAAGGCCCAACATTCAATGGTAAACCAACCTTTGCAAATCCAAAGTACCTCAAAAAGGCTCAATATAAGAAACCATGTTTGTATGAGATCCCATATGACCAATCTGATCCTGCAAACAGACTCGTCCCCGATAGGGAAGAGACTCTGACTCTTGAAAAAGAGAGTTGATCAAAATTGAATAAAGACTTAGTGAGACCTTATGACTACACAAAGCTAAATAGTCTTTATGAAATTTTTAAACCAGCGTCACATGAATATAATGAACAGTTGGCTCATGCAAACGGAGTAAGGAAGAAAATCTGGAGAAAATCTTTTGTGAAATTTAAACCAAATATTTTCAAAAATATTGGTTTCTTACCTGTTTCAAAATCAATAAGTAAAAGTAGACAAGCGTGCAATGTAATGACAAATAACATAAATCACTTTAGAGAACTTGTTGATCAAGCTTGGGAAAAGCATTCTCATAATCATTTTCGTGCCCCAACTGCTCTTGATATGGAAGTGCTAATAAAAACATGTTTGATGCCTCTTGCCATAAAGACACAGAATGATGATTTAAAGTACGTTGAATCCCTTGAAAAAGAAATTGACAAACTTGAATCTGATAAAGCAGAATTTTCAAACATGTATGATATACTTTTGCAAGAATGTGTGTCTAATGATGTTATGTGTTCTTATTTGCATTCGTTATCTGATTTAGATGCTCACTTTAAATTGCAATTCTTATATCTTCATAA